>JASJET010000351.1:182500-215000 GCA_034092305.1 Diaprepes abbreviatus | reverse complement strand
AATGGGCCCTTGGCGTGTAAAGAAGACAGAGTGAAACAACCATCTCAGGAGAATGACCAACAAGCCTCTTTTTCCCTCCCAAATGGAGTTACACGAGTTAGCTTTGATGAATTATTTAAAATGGAAAAGGTATTTCCTGTAGTAACCTAAACTAGCTGCTGGTGTTTAATCTTTGACAGATGTCAAATAAACTCTAACAAGATATGTTAGAGAAGTCGTGTTAATTTTTTGTCATTTTTGTTAACTGAATACGATTTATGTTCTTGTGTGTACTTTTTTGTGTTTTCTTTTAAAATCTGTATTTATAAAGCAAATATAATTTGCTTTATATTTTGCATGCATTAAAACGCAAAATTATACCATCGATTGGAGAAGCACAGTAGTACCAACGATTAATAAAATTTTGAGAAACAAATACTATATAATAAATAATTATTGCCGAAGATATATCATAGTTCATCATGACTGCGGTTGAAGAAGCTGGAAACCAGCAACCTACATCGACAGAGAAAGTAATCAATTTGGATTTTGGTGCCCAACGAAGACATAGTTTTCTTCCAGATAATTGGGATGAAAAACGATTTACCAATATTAAAAACATAGGCGTAAGTGAAAGTTTCCTTACATTATATTATTTTTTTTGATCCAGTCCATTGCATTTTTTTGTAGATGGAAAATATTAGAGCGGAGAATAAGAAATTAGTTCTTATCATTATAAGGACACAAGAATTTCGGGAAAAAATTCGTAAATAGTGAAATGATAGGAAAACGACGTTTTTTTGAAAAAATTTTGATACATATCCCCTATTTCGAGGTCGTAGAACACGATTCTGACCTCGGTTTTCCAAAATTTTTCCTCAGTTTTGCGGAAAAGAGGGAAAATAACTTTTCACTTTAGGTTCATTTTTTTTCACTAAATCGTTAAACTTTTGTTATAACAACGAATTTACTATATACAAAAATTCACAAATATGCACTTTTTTTATCGAAAAAATACGAAAAATTATCACGACAAAAATCACAACAAAATCAAAAGAAAATACCGCTAATGACAAATAATAGTTTGCACAGTTCGCTAAAGATGGCGTACTGTTGAAGTCGGCGATGTTGCCAGATTGCAAAAACGATTTCTTTATATATTCTTCTCTTTCTGTTTGAATTGGAAAGAAAAGGTTGCAAAAAGAATTTTTCCCTTTCCTTTGATTATTGAAGTACTGAATTACTCTTATGTCTATGCCTTCGATGTGCGATTTTGACTCTAAATATTAAAGGTTTTAAGGATTTTAGTTGCTTTTGTTTGTCTCCCTCCAAATACCGGTACTTTGATATGCGATTTTGACTCTAAATATTAAAGGTTTTAAGGATTATAGTTACTTTTGTTTGTCTCCCTCCAAATACCGTTACTTTGATGTGCGATTTTGACTCTAAATATAAAAGGTTTTAAAGATTATAGTTGCTTTTTTTTCTTTCCCTCCAAATACCAGTAGTTTTAAGCGGATAATAGGAATTGATCATATTGCTTATGTCTGTTAGTAGAAAGTGTCGCGTGAAAAAAAAATGCAAGAAGAAGGGCAAGAATTGTGTTCCGGGTGTTCTCCTTCTTTGAAAGAAATTCTAAAGCTTTTAGAAAATCAAGATCGCCTAAGGAATTTTCTTAAGGTACATGGCGTTTTTACATTAACCACTCCTGTTTGTCCCAATTACAATGTACCTTGCAAACTTTATGGTTTTCGGTATCGCTGTACCAAATCCATTCTAGTCGGCGAAAACAATTCGAAACGGAAAAAATGTCCTTTTACGGTCGGGACAAAAAAGGGAACATTTTTTGAAAATGCAAAATTACCGTGGACTTAAGTTTGTGAGTTTGTATTTTGGTGGATTGCAGTGAAGCCCAAACAGGAGTGGCTAATAAATGAAGTAGGATTAAGCTCTGAAACGGTTGTTAATTGGTCAAATTTTTGCAGAGAAGTTTGCCTAGTTACAATTATGGAAAATTCAGAAAAATTGGGCGGGGAAGGAAAAATTGTTGAAATAGATGAATGTAAGATGGGTAAAAGGAAATATAATAGGGGTAGAATTATTGACGGACAGTGGATTTTCGGAGGGATAGAACGGGAAACAAATAGGCTCTTTCTTGTTCCCGTTGCCGAACGATCAAAAGAGACTCTTTTGGAAGTCATCCGAAATTGGATACTACCAGGAACTACGATCATATCAGATTGTTGGAAAGCTTACGACTGCTTAGCAGACGAAGGTTTCCAACACCTGACATGATCATTCACAGAATTTCGTAGATCCTGACAGTGGAGCTCACACTCAAAATATTGAAAGGGCTTGGAGGGATTTACGTGGAAATGTTCCGCGATTTGGTCGGGGCGAAGAACACTTCCCCGGCTACTTGGCGGAACATTTGTTTCGGAAGAAATATACCAATCACAAAAACATGTTCCATGATTTTTTTAAATACGTGGGACAAGTTTACCCCCCTCCCTTTTAAGATTATGAGGAAAAACATTAATAATTTTCTTTTATTGCATATTTCTTTATGCCGCCTTTTTCCTCTATTCATTTGGCACCTAACAATACCCTTTTCCCATCGAATTTATAATCCTAATTCATTTTATTTATATTTTGGAATTATAATTTTACTAACCATACTTTTTTTGCAGCACTAAACCACCCCCCTCCTTACTAACTCTGACCTTCCCCAATATCCTTTCCTGGCAGAGCTTGTCCCGCCTCCACGTGGTCTCTGCTGGACAATAACATTTTTTAATTAATAAATCTAGGTCAGGTTAGTTCAAGTTAGTTCAGGTTAATTTTAGTTTTTTAAAGTAACCAAGACTAATGTTAACCTGTAATTATCTGAACTAACCAAAAATTTTGGAAGGTTAAGATTCATTTTTCCCCTTTTTTATACGTTACAAACATTATGTTGTTAACTGTAATGGGTAAATTTTAAAGTTTATACCAGGACACTTTAAATCTGGATTAATTTAGATTAGTTTCAGTTTTCCAAATTAACCAAAATCAAGCTAAACCCGAACCAACCTATCTTAACCAAAAACAACCAAAAATTTTGAAGGGTTAAGATTATTTTTACTTAGAAACTATTCTGAATATAAAAAAAAATTAAACTATGTTGTTGACTGAGGAGGACAAATCTTATAGTTTATATTATGAAAAAAAATACATCTGGCAACGTTGCACCTTTTTACGTGATTCGGCGGCCAGTTTAGATAGTCTGACCGCTGATGACGTTTCTGAGACGTGTTTTTGATTTTTCGCTGGAAATATAAGTTTTTCTAAATTGGTTTGATAAAATTTGGAAAAAAATAATTGAAATATATTACCTACAATATTTTTTAACTAGTTCCATTGAAAATAAATACGTAAATTCGGTTTTTAACTGAAAAGAAAGTGCTTTGTGAAGTGACGCTTTTTTTTTTGAGTTTTCCGGGAAAGTGAGGAAAAATAGTGAAAAATCAAGGCCAGAATCGTGTTCTACGACCTCGAAATAGGGGGTGAGTATCAAATTTTTTTCAAAAAAAAAAATTTTCATGCTTTTCACGCTTTGCAAATTTTTACCGAATTTCGGATCTTTTGTAATATTTTAATAATAAATTAGGAGGAAAAATATTCCGGAATTTTCAGAGTTAAAAAAAAAGACTTATGAACGCTAATTATTGTGGTTATAATAAAGATTAACTTGCAATTTTGCTAGCTTTTTGACATTTTCAGTAATAGGAAAAGGCAATTAATATAATTATAAATATATTTGCAAAAATAAATTGTAAATAAAAATAAAGTCATCTATATTAGTAAAAAATACAACAGATTAAGAAAATCTGAATTAACCTAAACCAACCTGACTAAAATTGTTTAAAATTAACCTGAATTTACAAGAACAAGCCTGAACTAATCAGCACAAACTGGATTTAGCCAGGATGAAAGAAATCATATTTATTTTAGTATTTGATGCCAACAATTCTGAAGCTTCTTTAGAAAGGTTTAAATCTCTTACAAGATCATCTAACTCGTTTTGGGAAAAGCATTTTGGCTCATTTGATATACCTTCAAAATCAGCATCATTTTGTGATGAGCTTGGTCCTTCCTTGTCTTATTCTCAGGGTTCAGATATATTTTTAGGCACTGAAAAGTTAGGTGAATGGTACACTGGACGCTGAACACAATTAGTTCTTGTGTACTGCCATTTAGCTCGATTTTTAGTATTTAGACCGTTTACGTTCACACTACAAAAGTAGCAGTCTTCGAGATGATTTTGTGGTTCTCGCCAAATAGTCGGTGTTCCAAATTTAAAGGCACTTCTTTTACCACTTTTCCATAATCTTAAATATTCCACACACGATTTACAAACACAATTAGGAGCCCAAGACTTTTCATTTTTATCTAAGAGCATCCCAAAATAGTCAAAATAGGTATTTTTCACCAACTCTGATATAACTTTTCTACAATTGTTAAACACATATTCTCCGCATATATAGCAAAAATGATTTGGATTGTTTAAACAACGTCTCCTTGAACTACTCATGACGCAAAAACTTCAGATACTAATCTTAACACAGTAAAATACGCACGTTATCGATAAATAAATACGCATAAATGATAAAAATCAAAACAAAGTAACTCGAGCTGCACAAAAATTTTTGAGGTTAGATTTGACAAAAACAGGTCACAAGTGAATGTTATTAACCATAAAATTCACGGCAACAGACAAAAAGTAAAATTTTGTAAATCAGTGTAATATTACCCTATAATATCACGAATAAACATCAGATTTACAAGCCAAACGGTTTTGCACTCCCTTCAGGTATTACTGACTCGTACCAGGTATACAGAGACATCAAAATTATGAAGCTCTGTGGGGATCCTTTCCATGTTATCGAATCCTAGGTGGCGTGGTCGCCTGTACTTTCTACAAATTTTCGGACGGTCCGCGCGGTTGCAAGGAGAACTGCTTTCTGAAGAGGCTTATATAGATGCTCATATTGTAAATATCGCTTACGGATAAACAAATTTATAATGAAATTAGAAGTTGGATAATGAAAAATCCGATCGAATGCCGAAAGATTCGTTTCGATCCGACGAATAGAATGACGGCAATCGCACAATGCAATTTTCTTATATAGTTCTAGCGTAAAAGAAAAAGTGTCCAATCAAAAGTTCGCTTTGTTCCGATTGGTTACACACAAGAGAGTAGCTCTCGGAAACTATATAAACCCCACGTTTTGTGCAATAGTCAGCCAAAACGTCACTGCCAATATTTTATGCTCTTGGAAGAGAAAGAAAATTACGAAAACATCAGTTTTGAAGCAAGAAACCATCAGTTTTGAAGAAAGAACGTCGGAATTTGTCAGATATTGCATTTTTTCGAAAGAAATTCGCATTTTAGAGGGAAAATATTTGACAAATTCAAGAAGATAATTTTTCAGGAAGGCTGAATAGCCAAAAAAAATAACAACACCGACGATCTTTTCAGACGGCTGCGTGGCTGAAGGATTTTAAGATAAAACAAAGTACCTCCGAGGCCCCTGGACGAACTAGTAGCTTTTTCCCGGGAAATTGCCAAAGGCTAGAGCGCCTGAAGAAACTAAAAATAATTTAATTTTTTGTTTTTTGCTGAAATCGGATTAAATACGGTATATCGGGGTTCCTCTGATTTAAATTTACAGGTTTAAGGTAAGCTAGGTTTCTAAACCTCAGAGCCCGATATACTATAGTTCGAAAGACGGATGTTATTCGTAATTGTATACACGAACTGGTGTTGCAATTACGGATCACCGGCATAAACTTCGTGAAAACCATTACATAAAGAGTGTTCCCAAATAACTCCTCCATAGACATTAAAGGTTTGTATAAGCCTTGAACCATCCCCATACAATAAAAAGTTACCAAAAAATACTTATAAAAGCATTTGTCTAAGGTTGGTCCCGCACGAATTTTTTTCCAAAATGGTATACACTTAATTAAAGTCCCCATTTTTGACTTTTGGCTCACACAACAACAGACTTCATCAAACTATTCCAAATTTAAGAGCATAGAATGACTCAACCAATCACAATGCCACACAATAACAGCAAGAAAGGTGAGGAGGCCTGGATTTTTCTTGGGTCGGGAGGCTACGGTGGGTCCTCTCCCCCTGGGTGCCTTTCCTTTCAACAACAACAACCACATTACCACAGTGAAAACATTAATATTCAGAGGAATCTCATAGATTTGGACAACCCTGTTACAAATACCGATAGACTCAGCAGACGCCTAATCGATTTCGAAAACGAATCGTTTTACGAGGTTTCGTCAATGATTACATCGGTAAATCCCATGGATAATTTTTCACATTCAAGCCAATTCCCTGGTGTACGACCTTTGGGTAACAGAAACCAAGCGTTCGCGCATACAGAGAAACACCCCACTTACTCATTTGCTACACACTTGGATTCGACTTTGATCGATTCTACTCAAGAGCCTAACCAATTTTGTTCTTAAAATTTTGAAAGACAAATTCAAGAAAAATCAACGGAACCTAGTAGTGTACTAATGAGAGGTACAAACACAAGTAGGCGTTCCCATCCCCGATACTCACTAAGGCTCAGTTCCTTGATGTTCGTCAGCAGGTTCTTATGTATTACTCCAGTTGTTGATAATATTATGGGAATTGTGTGGACGCTGTTCATTCCCCACTATCTGCAGATTTGCACCTCCAGATCTCTGTATTTGGCGATCTTCTCATTGTATTTTGATCTTAGATTCTTGTTATTAGGTATAGCAATGTCAATCAACGTAGTTCGCCTAGAAATTTTATCTGTTGTATAATGTCTGACCTATCATGAGCAACTGTTTGATCTGTTAGAACTGTTAGGTCCCAGTATAACTTGAACTCGTTGTGTTCAAGAATAGGCTCCGGATTGTATTTGTAGTAAGGCACTTTTCCTATCTGCAATAGTTTTAACTTATCTGCTAACTTTTGGTGGGGTATCTTAGAGGCTGAATCGTATCTTTCCTTGTACTCGTTTGGGGCAAACGCTTGGCATCCTCCAGTTATGGGCTGGATTATATCTGATGTTCGAAAGCCATATCAGCATTGGTCATTTTCTATTGAGGGATCTCTGATGATGAACTTCCGATAGTTCTTCGTCGGAATAACCCGGCTTGGATAGCTAACAAGAAGCCTTCCGTTTCCGGAAACATCTATCCCCAAATCAACCAATAGTTCGACGCTCAGTTGTCGACATTGTCCTGGATGACCTCATTTGGATGCCGTCCATGAAGTGGTTTGTGTAGCCAAGTCTGTAACTTCTCTTGGTCTGTTCGGTGGTGAGAAGCAATATCCCGTTCCCTCAGCTGTAGCGGCATTGAATCGTCTGCCACGCATATTGCTCGATATAGTGTGGAAGAGTCCGCTAACTTGAGGAAATAAGAACGATAATATTACTAAAAATAGTATTATTGCTGATCTCTGCTTCGAAACCTTTAAACATATTGGAATGTATTTTTTTTTTGAGTTTGGTTCACGATATCACTGCGGTGGCGCAAGCTCATTTTAGTGAAAATTGGTTCGATAAAATACTAATTGTTACGGACGAATTTTCCGACTTGTTTTAGTCACACGTAAAAATCTACAGAATAATGTTTTTTGTGTCTATTTTACGTTAACGTCTAGACATCAGTAACGCAGATTTTTCAGTATTTCAATTAGTTGGGATGCTCTCCACTTTGAAACCCGTATTGGTCTTTTTGAACTATTTGAATTTACATTTATATTTTGTTAGGTTCTTGAAGTTCACGAAGATGATGACCTTTTCATGATTATGCAGGGGACCAGCGACAACATCGATAAACCGTTACGGAAATTCTGCACCGGTAGTGTATATTTAGGTCAATGGAACAAACTCGGAATTGCAGGAAAAGGTACGTAGGATAATAAAAAAAAATTGATCAAAATAGTAATTTAGGAGCCACAATAATTTCAATACAAAGGGAGTCAAGGAAAGAGCTTTTTGATGAACAATTCCAAACATGACTATAAACAAAAGGGTCCCTTAAAATATGTATCATCAGAATTGCTCTATCACATCATGTCCTCTAATATTCTACCCAAAAATTCTGAAAAAAAAAACGATTTTGGCCTATATTTGAGGTTATGTAAAACCGCGACATTTTGTTTTCTCAGAAAACATACATAGCATCTTAAAGTACAAGTCTTACACTTTCAAATACCGCCGAGTTTGCTTAAAAATCTTCTTTCTTCTTCGAGATATTCAATTTTGAAAAAAAAAACACTCAATCCAAATTTATCAGAAGTTTTACAAAATAAATTTGTATAAACAATTCACTTAAACAAATATTGCAAAATTTATTATTTTTTAATTAAATTTCTCCATTGCATTTAAAAAAAAAACATTCAAAGGACTCTTGATCGTTACTACGATATATTTTGTTATAAATATAGTATTAAATAAAAAAATTTGCAATGTAAATATAAGCTCTTTTTCGATATGCATTTGTAGACTTTGTATTTGTAGAATTCTTAATTATTTTCTAATGATCGTTTTTTTTTCAAGAAGTTGTTTAAACGAATTGTTAAAACAAATTTATTTTGCAAAACTAATGATAAATCTGGATTAACCAATGCTGTGATATGTCTTAAAATATCAATGGTTTATCAGAATTATCGCTTAAAAGCTTATCCGTCACAAAAGGTGAAGGTTTCCAAAACTTGAAAATTCATGCGATGAAATTTTGAAAATTAAATTGCTCGAAGAAAAAGAAAGACATTTGAGCAAACTCAGCAACATTTGAAAGAGTAAGACATACTTTAAGATGGTATGTACGGTTTTTTGAAAAAAAAAAATCCGTGGTACATAACCTCAAAAATAAGTCGAAATCGTTTTTTTTTTACTTTACGATTAGGATATTTAAAAACTTGATGGTATTGAGCAATTCTGTTTGGTTTCAGACTCTTATTATAAGGAACTTTTTTCTTTAAAATGATGTGCAGAAATATTGGTCAAATTTCAAATAGTTTGTATATTTATTAAATTTCTCATTTTTGTTGGGAAAACTGTATAAAACGTTAATATTATTTTAAGTTTAAGTAGTAAATCCACAGTTTAATGTTGATATACAATCACGATCTTCAGCAATTACTGATGTGAAGCTTTCTTCTTTATAAAGATGTCAGATCCGTACTACTGGGTACATATTAAAGTTATTAATTATTCATGGGTTTTATCATCGTGCCAGTCAATATTTGTTTAAAAAGTTGATGCTGGTAGCCGTTACTATGTGGTAGTTAATCATCTTCGGGAAATGTTTAAAAGGAACTATTATGTTTTATACCATTAAATTTATTTAGAAAACAGTGACTGCAGTTTCAACTCACAGAGTCATTTTCAAACTGAATTACAAAGGTAGACTAAGTATTCAATACAGAAACATGAGAAAATTTAACAATAAATAAAACTACTATCCTTTACAATACTAAAGATAAAATTAATAAATTTGATAAATCAGGAGTTTATAAGTTAAAATGTTCAGAGTGTGATAGCTTGTATATTGGGCAAAGTGGTGGATGCTTTAAAACTCGCTTTTCAGAACACTACCTATCAAATAGACTACAAAAAACAGACTCGAGCATTGCCAACCATTGCTTAGAACACAACCATAGTTTTCCTAATTTAAGCAACACTGACATATTACATTATTCAACAAAGGGCCAAAAGTTGAATCTTTAGAAATATATAAACAGAGTAAAAATAAAAATGTAAATTTGCTTAATGACCAGACAGAACTTGGGTTTTTCCCGTTATTTGTTGTTGCCAAATAATATTTGTTTCTTGTTAGTGCACTTAAAGTGTATGGCCATAGTAGCGGGCATAAAATCTTGTGCATATTTAACAATTTTTTTTGCATAAAAAACTAATTTATTTATAAAATTAATTACAGATATATTAAATTCAAATATCAATATTTATTACGATGAAGTAACTTAACTGTAAAAAACACTGAACTAACTTGAACTATCTTAAGTACAACACATAATATCATATCTTTTTAAATCTTTTGGTTGCTTATTAGTATGTGTGAAATAAGATGTGACGCATTGTTGTCGACTATCGAAATATAAACAAATTTTCTCCCTTGATAAAATATCGGTGGGTTTCACTAACATCGCTAGCTTTGGACGGAGAGAGAGTTAGATGTAGGATATTTATTCAATTAGTCTCTTGATTTGTTTAAAAATAAAGAAAACAAAAAAGAAAGAAGTGTTAGTACTCTAGTCGGTTAATTAATGTTTAGGTGTCTACAAGTACCCTCATGGGGTGATATACGATGGATACTTCAACAAAGATGGACAGTTTCATGGTGCAGGAATTTTAATTTATCCAAATGGACATAGAATTGAAGGAACTTGGAAAAATGGAAGACTTGGACCTGACTGTAATTATATAGCTAAAGGTAATTTATTTTTGTATTCTATTCATGTAATTGCTAGTTTTAAGATTTTAATACCGGGTTTAGCGATATCTTTGAGTTAAGTTATCTAATATAGGTTAAAATCTGATGGTGTGGAAACACGTTAATATTTATAAAAGAAGGATAGTATCTTATTATACAGGGTGTTTCACGGTGAACGTCAACTAAAATATCACCATGGAAACTTTGTATTAGTTTGTTTATCACGGTCATTAAAACTACTTGATATTTGGATGATTTTGTGAAAAATCGTAAATAAGCTGAAAATTTTTCTAGCTTGTTATGAGGATACCCTACATGGATAGATAGGGGACGTTCTTGTCTGTCTACTGAATGAATTAATAACGTAGCAGCGTATTTGAAAAAATTAAGTTTTTTTTTTAAATTTTTGATAGAGTTCAAAATTTGTTACATTTGTGCTTCCCTGTATCTAAAATATAATTTTCAGACAATCAATTACCGAGCTCCATAATTTCTAAAGCCGTAATTGGAATTTTAAGTTTCAGTTAAAGATAAAAAGTTTTAAAAAATATGTTTTTCCTCAAATACGGCTAGAGTAGGGCAAAAAAGTTTGAGTAAAAGTTATCAGAAATTTTGAAAGAAATAAAAAAATTACACACTGGATTATCCATTTAAAACAAGTAAGTTTTGGACAACTTCCGGTATAACCGGAGTAGCACAAGATCACTGTTACTTCATCTAAAGAATTCAAATCGGATTATTTCCCGAGATACTCTAATAGACGGTTACCGTGAAACACCCTCTATATTGACTATAATGTGGTTGTCGAACTTGCATTGCCTTTATTTTTATTTTTACGACGTTTCGATTAGGTTGTATCTCTAATCGTTATCAAGTATAAACTGAATGTTTTGTCTTAAGACTACGAGCTTATATAGGGACTGTGTCAATTGAAGCGCAAAGTTTCGCTTCAATGTACACACCTCAATGATTTGATGTTACAAAGTGGTGGTTGCCAAAGATTGGGTATCTCAACACTCGGTTTACTGAAGACTCCATTATTGTTTTTAATGTAAGCTGCTTGTATAAATTTCCCTTTTTTCTGTTGGGTTCCATATATATTGCCGCAGCCTTAGACCATTTTATATGGTGTTGTTTATCCCAGGCGTGTTCTGCAATACCTGATCTCGACGTATCCCCTTTTTGTGTATGAGTTTTATGTTCCTTAATTCTAACTTCTAGTGGTTCTTTGTGGAACGTGGAACTTTGTAAACACATTCTGTATTTCCTGATTTAAAGGCTGTTTTTATATTATAACTACTGACCATTCGTCTTATTTTCTCCGAAGTTCCCTTAATGTACGGAATTGTGAAGAAGGAATGTGTTTTGCTGTCCAGTGTTCGACATCTAGAAAAGGCAATTGATCATTTGCCTCTTTTTTCATTGTAAACTTACTTGTAGGTCGAATGTTATTTAGATGTTTGATGAAATCATTAAGTTCTTGATCATTGCCTTTCTATACGATGAAGGTATCATCGACATATCTCAACCAGACTTTCGGTTTTACTGTTGCCGTTTCTATGGCATGAGTTTCGAACCATTCCATATATATATTGGCGACGACTGGAGAGAGTGAATAACCCGTCGGAAGCCCGTCGTCCTGAGCGTAGAACCTGTCCTTTACTTGAAAGTAGGCACTACGTAGGCAACACTCCAAAAGATCCATCACCCCGTCCAATGGTAACGTGGTTCGATCTGATAAAGTAGTATCATTTGAAAGTCTAGTTTTGATTATGTCTAGTGATTCCCCTAATGGTACATTTGTAAACAGACTTTCCACATCAAAGCTTATTAGTCTGTCGGGGTATTATACGTAACCTCTATAATCACGCTATATCTATATGCAATAATGCCGATTCATTGGAAAAAGAGGTAGCAAATATTAAATCCGATTTACAACAGAATGGTTATCCTTTGAAACTAATTGACGATTTTATAAATAACTTTAGAATAATGAACACTGGACAGCAAGAAACATATTCCTTCTTCACAATTCCGTACATTAAGGGAACTTCGGAGAAAATAAGATGAATTGCTAGTAGTTATAATATAAAAACAGCCTTTAAATCAGGAAATACACTTAGAGCTCATTTAACAAAAACTAAACCGAAAAGTACCGATAAGAAAGAATGTGTTTACAAAGTTCCATGCGAGTGTGGTGAAATGTATATTGGAGAAACCAAACGACCACTAGAAGTTAGAATTAAGGAACATAAAACTCATACACAAAAAGGGGAAACATCGAGATCATGTATTGCAGAACACGCCTGGGATAAACAACACAATATAAAATGATCTGAGGCTGCGGCAATATATATGGAACCCAACAGGAAAAAAAGGAAATTTATAGAAGCAGCTTACATTAAAAACAATAATGGAATCTTCAGTAAACCGAGTGTTGAGATACCTAATCTTTGGCAACCATTACTTTGTAACATCAAATCATTGAGGTGTGTACAGTGAAGCAAAACTTTGCGCTTCAGTGAACACAGTCCCTAAATAAGCTCGTAGTCTTAAGACAAAACATTCAGTTTATACTTGATAACGATTAGAGATACAACCTAATCGAAACGTCGTAAAAATAAAAATAAAGACAATGCAAATCCGATAACCACGTTTTAGTCAATTTTCAACAATGTCTACAACCTTCAAACAAATCCTCTATATTGTTTATTTCCATTATAGGTGGAGTTATAATGAACAAGAGTTACTGCCTTATGCCAGATAGAAGATTCCAAGTGGAATGTGAACATGATTTCAATCCTGTTGGTCAAGAATATCTCACCGATCAAGAACCACCAGCAAGAGATATTCCTCCAGGATGTTACGATCTAGTGGAGGGATTCTATGATCCGAATATTAAAACTGTTATTGGCTATCCTACAGATAAAATGAAACGGCGCAGTACATTAGATGCAGGCAAAGCTAGAATTCATTCAGCCACTCGGTATTTATTCTCTGGGGATGAAACAAGGCGCTCTGCCCTCTCTGAGGTAATCATATAAAGAATGACCTAAAAATACCGGAATTTGTTGAAAAACTGAAAAAAAAAGGTTAAAGAGAAAAAATAATAGTTTTAGGGAATTGAATGGAACATTTTGTGGTGTTCTTGACTTTGACGTTAACTCTGACCTTCAGGACCATTTGAACGTCCAATTTCCTTTTTTTAAATGGAAACCCCCGTTATAGATAGCGAGAAAATTTTTCTATCTAATGATATAAATAGCGTATGAGGTGAAAAACCAATTCCAAGCGCGATAACTCTTCAGTTATCTGGGTATCTCGACTTCATTTTCTGTTTCGTTATCATCTGTGTCTCGCGTGATGAGGGCAAGATCATATTCATCAACATCATGTTCTGAAAAATGTTTAAATAAACAATAACATTTTTCAAAGTTAGGCTTGTCAGGGTATCTGCCCTATTTTCTCTCATAGCCACCACATAACAAATGCTTCCTATAGTACAACTTAGTCAATTTTGAAATATTTTGATCCATTGATTGAGTAAGCGGTGTTGCATTTGGCAGCACAAACATAACAAATATGGCACCGTCTTCCATTTTTAATTCTCTCGGGGGAGAAGCAGCATTATCTAACAAAAGCATTACTTTTTCAGGAAGCTTTTGACTTTTAAAAATGCTTTTACCTAAAAAACACCAAATATACTTAAATTTAAAAAACTTAAAGTTAATAAATCTAAAACTTACCTCTGGAACAAAGTTTTTAAAAAACCATTCCTTTGCTTTGCCAATGATCAAAGTAGTAAGCTTATGTGATCCCAGGCGCGGATCCAAGGGGGGGGGGCTACCGCCCCCCTGCTCCACCAAAAGCTTTGACTCCAGTTTCATTGGAGAAATTAGATTATTGGTATTTGGATTCATTTCATATTCATTATGTGTGTAGAATCCTATTTGGTCTGGCGCTACCCCACGAGGGGCCGCGGAGGTCCCACTAAAACCACCCGGACAGCCTGAAATACCACCCGCCTCATCAGACCGGAAGAAACTGTGAGAGAAGGGATTGGACATTTTTAAATAAATTATTTTTCCTCTTAAATTGGAATGTTTTGTATAAAAATACAAAAATCGCGGAGGGCTGGGCTTTAATATACTTAATATATGGAAAAATTAAGTATATGGAATTTGGGTTGGATGAGAACTTGGCCAATATTTACTTTAATTTGTTTTTTTTTATTAGACGTGAGCTCTTATAGAACATTTTGCGGTAAAAGTTTTTTAGAGTGGGACTCTTAATAAAATTTGCGTCGAAATTAAAATGTAGTGTTGGGACTCTTAATAAAATTTTCGAAATTCAATTTTTTCGAAAATTTTTGTTTTTATGTTAAGCGTAAACTAAGGCACGTTTAGTGTTCTTAGATCCGTTAACGATGCCACTATCAGGTTGTCACTAATTTTCTCTGGATAGAAAATTATTTAAGTCGTAATCGGGAAAGCGTAAATCGGGTATGTCGCTATCAAGTTTCCTTTACGCAATTTTATTATATTCGTAGAAGTAGGCGCGTGAATACTCTGTATATTAATTTCAGTTTCCGCAAGAATTAAAAAAAAAATCGGCGTGGAAAGGTTTTTAGAGATGCTTATTTTTTTTTTCCGACGGCGCTAGAATTTTACTAAAATTTGCGTTTCACGGTTTTTATTTGGCTGAAGACTTTACTTTGAGGTTCCTCCCCTAGCACTGAACTGATATCAGCTACTAGAGTTCGCCTCTAACGAGTTTCCGCCAAACAGACGAGGTTTCCTGGCCTTTCTAGTACCGCAACCTTCTTTCTTGAATCGAGTTCTTGATCGGCTTATTAGGACAACCAAGAACTTCTCTTCCTAAGCCGTCGTAAGCAGAGCGGCCTCCCTCGTTGCACTAGCGTAAACAGCTTAGTGATCCTCTTGATGCCGAAAGGGGCGCTCCAGGAAAACCTCTAGGAAATTTAAAACTCCCTACTCGCGTGTTGAACCGTTGCATTTTTTCTTCTGGAATAGAAACTGACAATAATCTCTTGCGAGATTACCGACGAGTGGCCCATTTATTAAAGATTCCCCGTGCCTTTCTCTGACGTGGTGCAAGTGCCAGACTAATCAGCAACGGCAGAGAATCTCACGTTTCGTCTGAGTAAATGCTTCAAAAGACTTAGATACTCGTGTGCGCGCGTGTAAAAAATTTGGGAGATCTGTGCTCTTTAAAAGACGAATCGCGACATCGGGTGCTGTTTATACGTTCTCGGCACCCCGTCGGGTCTTCCGAAAGGAACCGATCAGCGCTTAGCGTGGTCCGCCAAAGCTTTATATCTGCGCCGCCGTCTGTGTCGGTGTCTATGCGCTATTACCGCCGACAACGTGCAGTTATTTCTCGGAATTTCAACCATTTTTATATGTTTATTTTAGTTTTATGATTTTTTTTAGGTTCTGTAGATAGAATTCTACAACAATACTCGTAGATATGATATATACAATATATTCATTCTGACTGGGACATTCACATGAGCACATGTTCAAATCAATGCGAGTCTACTGTATAACTTGACAGGGTTATTATAATTGCACATAAAATGATTGTTTAATTTAGGTTAACACACAAACTGCAAGCGAATTATGTCTAGCAAGATTAATGCAAAGAAGAGGTTTCGAAGAAAGGAAAGTCGTGTCCTGGATTCCTTCTGCAGCTCAAGAAAACTGGATCATTAAAAACTGCCGCAAGGCATGGGACGAATCGGTTGGATACAGACCGGATTTGTACGAAGATTGGACTAAAGGCGGCAAGAATCAAGATATAACTGACCCACATGAAATAGATAGTAAATATCAATTACATCAATTGGAACTCCGCGAAGGAATCACTCCTACTAAGACTTCTAAGAGGTATGTAAATAACTTGTGTTTTTTATTTTGATATTTTTAATAAGAATAATTTTACAGAATTTTTACAGATCAGAAAGGTAGCGAGAGTGACTACGGCAGATATCCCGATTACTTTTCATCATATAGACTTCTGCATGAGCTTCATTTTAACGGGCGCTTTCTTCTATATGAAGCAATGCCTAACTTCACTTGGAAAAAAGTTATGGGGAAAAATTTTTAACATTTTGAATTTTTTTGCTTTTTTTTAATTTGGTTTTTTGCGTGTATTTTTCTGAAAAATGATCTTTTTCGACTTCAGGAGGTACTACTTTGACAGAAAATTTGACGGATTAAAGATTCTACATCTCCCGATTTTGTCTGAAATCAGTATTGGCAGATTTTTGTTTAATTTGTGTTAATTACGAATTTAAAATATTTTTTGAAAAACACAATCTGGCATATTCAATATGGCTTTCTAGAAATTTTAAATTTTTCGATTTTTTCCAAAACTGATATAGGGGATCCTTGAGGATGTAAATTATTAATTTAAAAGAATTTTTTCAGGATTCAGTATGGCGAATCCAATATAGCGGACTAAAAATTTTACATTTTTCGATTTTATTCAAATGTGGAACTAAATCGTTTTTGACACATGGGGTCTCTCACCGAAAATGGTACATTGGTTATACACCAGTGTTGTGAGACCAGCCATCACTTACGCAGCCTTGGTCTGGTGGCCCAAGGTAATGCAGAGAGCAACTATGACAAAGCTGAGTGGAATACAAAGGGTCGCCTGTTTATGTATTACTGGGGCCATGAAATCAACGCCCACTTCGGCAATGGAGTGTATTCTGGATCTGCCTCCGCTACACTTAGTGATTCAGGCAGAGGCAAGAATGGGACTCCACCGACTAAATCACTCAGCAGTAAAATCACAAATGACGATGTCAGGACATAAAAACATATGTAAAAAAATCAGGAGCCCTGAGTTGGAAATGGACACGGACCATATGAACTCGAGCTACCGTTATAATATACCGTTTGAAGTCACAATAGAGGATCGAATGGCAAGTAAAAGAGAAAGACCGGAAACATTCTCGGGTGCAAGTATCTGGTACACTGACGGTTCAAAAACTAGTGAGGGTACTGGAGCTGGGATATACGGGTTACAACCGAGGAAGGAACTAACCCTTCCCCTTGGGAAATACCCAATAGTGTTCCAGGCAGAAATATACGCAATCTTACGGTGCGCAGATGAGATAAATAGGAGAGCTTACAAAGGGAAGCAAATCCTCATTTACTCTGACAGCCAGGCAGCCCTAAGGGCCCTCAAGGGCCAAAAGGTATCATCGAGGCTGGTTTGGGAATGTCAGAGCGAGCTGGAAACTCTGACAAAAGACAACAGAGTTATGTTAAAGTGGGTACCAGGACACGAAGGCATACATGGAAATGAAAAAGCTGACGAACTAGCTAGAGCAGGGTCAGCATCTCAATACATTGGTCCAGAACCGGCCTTTGGGGTGCCGCGGTGTGCGGCACGAGAAGCAGTCAAAGAATGGATCAAAAGAGAACATAAAAACCACTGGATGACCAGACAGGGTTTAAACCACAGCAAGCTATTTATTGGGAATCCGGACCCGAAACTGGCAAAGAAACTACTACAAATGAGTAGAAACCAGTTAAGGACTATTACAGGTATAATGACGGGACACATGGCCGTCAAAGTACATCTGAATAGAATGAATCTATATAACGGAAACCTCGGCTGCAGACTGTGTGGACAAGCCGAGGAAACGGTGAAGCATATCATATGTGACTGTGAGTCACTGGTGAGATTTAGACAACAAACTTTCGGGTCAGTAAAACTGGAACCGGAAGAAATACTCAATCACTCTTTAGCAGGACTGTACAGATTGAGCCAGGGGGCTAGGTTGACAGAGTGGCTATAATGTCTAGGGTGAGCACAATAGGCCTACTCTGGTCGCAGTGCATCCGGCTTTAGGACGGACCCGAGAATATATATAAAAAAAAAAAAAAAAAAAAAAAAAAAAAAATCGTTTTTGAGGATGTAAATAGCGAAAATAAAATTATTTTAAGAAAATCTAATATGTCAGATACAATATGAAGATCTAGAAATCTTAAATTTCCGGATTTTATTCAAAATTGACATTAGGGAGTTTAAAGGGGTTTAGATTTAGATTAGATTAAAACGTTAAAATTTTTTTTTTTTTGAAATTCAATATGTAGTCCGTGTAAACTAAACTTTTGTAGGGAAAAAAAATGTAACTAGCAATTTTATTGCTGAAAAGTGTATATTTTGGCATCCCTAAAACCATACTTCGATGGAAATTCATACGGTCCATGGCTTACAAAATGGCGGCCTAAAAATGGTCACTTTTTTCAGTTTTTCCAGTTTATCTCCAAAAATAAGGGTTGTATGAAAAAATATTTCAAACAAAAGTTGTAGATAATTAAAAAATCTGTCGATTGGTATAATTAAAGTTATAGGTGGCGCTACTAGTAATGGAAATACATTTTTATTTCTCGGAAAATTTCATTTTTTTAAATTTATAATTAAATGATATTTGTTAATTAACTATCACTTCAGAATTCTAAGAAATGATAGATATTTTTACCCAAAAAAATGTATTTGATCCAAAAGTTGTGAGTTGAATAGTTTCCGAGAAAATCGGGCTCAAAGTTGAAAATTCGATGTCGATTATTATCCTTCCTAATAAGGATACAGCAACCACATTGACAGCAATTTGTTTGAAATGACGTATATTTTTAAGATATATTTTCAAAAAAAATTTTTTTTTTTTGAATTTCCGTCTAGAAAATTGCGAAAAATAGTTTTTTTGCACTCAAAAAATTGCAATAACTTTTTTGTTAGTGTACTTACGATTATTTTAATACGTCTATTAGATTTAGATATATCATTTCCGATCTTTGGAAAAAAAATTGTTTTACGATAAAATTGACCTTTTTTTAAAAAAAAATCGCAACGTCGCGGTTTATAAATATTACCGAATACGTTATTGAATATTTGTAGTTTATCGGGAAATTTTTTGGTTTCACGAAAAACATCCCTGTAAGATCTATGGACATCTGAAAACTACCCTCAGAATCTATCCGACGGTAGTCAAATAGCGCGGGTACAGCTAGTCAACGGGTTGCTATATTGCAAGGCGCAGATGTCAGCCGCTCTTGACAGGATCCGGTTCAGAGCCGGCATTCTGATAACACCTGTCATTTCGGAGTACTACGCTTTGGAGTTAATTTGATATAACGTTTTGACATACTGGAAGGAAAAATATTATAGTGTTTGTACATCTGTACAAGCACTGCAGACATTTTTTGCATTTCAAAGCGTTTTAGTGAAAGTTCACGCAGATTTTAACTTTAAAAAAGTACTTGAACATGTGGTGGACCGTTGTATTTATTATAAAATTATTGTAGAATTGTATACTGTATAATATATTAATGTATATATATATATATATATATATATATATATATATATATATATATATATATATTAATAAAATGATGAATTGATAATAAAATCAGAAATAACTTTTTATTAATGATATAATCTAAATATTACAATTTTACCATATACTTTACTCCAAAATGTTACCAGTCACTCAAAGCGTGTAGTCCGTAGCTGAGCGGCACGGCACGCCTGCAGCATAGCAACCCGCTGACTAGCTGTATCCGCGCGATTTGCCTGCCGTCGGATAGATTCTGTGGGTAGTTTTCAGAGGTCCATAGATCTTACATTGATGTTTTTCGTGAAACCGTATTAGAATAATCGTAAGTACACTGACAAAAGAGTTGTTGCAATTGTTCGAGTGCAAAAAACTATTTTTCGCAATTTTCTAGACGGAAAATCAAAAAAATTTTTTTTTGAAAATATGTCTTAAAAATATACGTCATTTCAAACAAATTGCTGTCAACCTGGTTGCTGTATCTTTATTAGGAAGGATAATAATCGACATCGAATTTTTAACTTTGAGCTTGATTTTCTCGGAAACTATTCAACTCACAAATTTCGGATTAAACACACTTTTTTGGGTCAAAAATATCTATCATTTTCTAGAATTTTGAAGCGATAGTCAATTAATAAATATCATTTAATTATAAATAAAAAAAAATGGAATTTTCCGAGAAAAAAAAATATATTTCGATAACTAGTAGCGCCACCTATAACTTTATTTATATCAGTCGATAGGTTTTTCAATTATCTATAACTTTTGTTTGAAATATTTTTTCATACAACCCTTATTTTTCAAGATAAACTGGAGAAACTAAAAAAAGTGACCATGTTTTG
Source organism: Diaprepes abbreviatus (assembly GCA_034092305.1). Lineage (NCBI taxonomy): Eukaryota > Metazoa > Arthropoda > Insecta > Coleoptera > Curculionidae > Diaprepes > Diaprepes abbreviatus. The sequence continues at coordinate 194,300 of JASJET010000351.1, read as the reverse complement.
GCCGCCATTTTGTAAGCCATGGACCATATGAATTTCTATCGAAGTATGTTTTTATTGATGCGAAAATATACCATTTTCAGCAATATCATCGCTAGTTACATTTTTTTCCCCAAAACAGCTCTTTTTGAGTCTAATTTCCATCATATGGTGAGTTGAAAATTTTACCTTATTCGCATTTTTTCAGATTTGGTATCAGAGCTTTTTGGGGTCGTGTATTACTAATATGAAGTTAATTAACAACTATTAGGTTGATAAGATACAATATGAGGGATTGAAAATTTTACATTTTCCAGTTTTGCCTAAAATTGATATTGCGAGGTTCTTGGGGTGTATACAAATTTAATATGCTGTATAAAATATATCAGGATAAGAATTTTACGTCTCAACTTCTTTAAATATCGATATTGGAAGGTTTTGGGGCCTATATTACCAATCTAAAATTAATTTGAAATTTAAGAGAGTGGATTTACTATGACAGACTAAATATTTGTTTGACACAATTTCACTAGTATTTGGAGAACTCTAAGAATCAAAGATTTTTTTAGTGGTTCATTTTAGGGTATTTTTTTGTCACCTTGGAATCATCGCTAGGTACAGTTATACCGATTAATATTTAGTTCAAATAATTTATGGATATCATAATGAATTCAAAACTAAAAATTGAAAAATAAAATTTTTAGAAAAAAATTGAATCGACTTCTAAAAGTGCGCTAAAAAGTGAAAAATAACTATAAATTTTTATAGTTTGAAATTTTCTAAGTCCGCGCTAAATTATTTCTGAATGAAATAAATAATTACTAATAGATACAAATTATGGTGAAAAAGCAATTACAAATAAAGTATTTTTAATCTGTTTATGCGAATCACATTTTGTCAGGTATTAGTTTGGCGCCGATTTCAAAAATTCAATTTCATATAAAAATTTTAAGTAATTTTTAAATTTTTAGCGCACTTTTAGAACTCAGTTCAATTTTCTTTATAAAAATTTTATTAGTTATTGTTTTACTTCTTTTAACTGGATATGTTCAGTAACATATGTTTTTGTACAGAGCTTAGACTATAATTGCAAAGTATTTCTAATTCATTCTTCATTTTTTGTGCAATTTTTTGAACCCAATTTAGTTGTCTTTTTCTAAATAATTTATTAATTAACTATTATTATTTTAGGTTTGTAAGTTTTGTACAAAATGTTCATGATTCAAAAGATCCAACAGTGGATATGTTAACAAAAATGTTTAAAAAAATAAATGATGAGGTGAAACAGAGCGATATTAAAATACCACCTGCCTCGAACGTTCTTACTAGCGAATATAGTTTGGTTTCTGCTTTCAATGCAGGAAAGTAAATTAAGAGTTAAATTATAAGTTTAACTAAATCATACAAAACAATAAAAAGTTAGCACAGTTGTGGTGTTTTTATTTAATCATGATAAAACCAACAAAACTAAAATATTTACAATTTACTTCAACTTTGTGGGTGGTTTTCATCCCTTAAAAATGCAGTTGAGGACGTAAAAAATATATGTGCAATATTTTTCAGTATGTATGTATGAGATGTATAACTGAGATGTTAAAGATGGGCGGAGACAGTCTTGAAAAAGCGAAACACTGATGCTTATACGAAGGTAGAGTACCAGAACAATGGTATAACGCACAAGTCGTACTTCTCTTCAAAAAAGGAGACACAACAAATATAGAAAATTATTGTCAGTTTATTAAACCACCTATATAAACTATTCACCCGCATCTTGACAAATCGCCTGACTGAAAAGCTTGACTATTACCAGCCTGTGGAGCAAGCTGGCTTTCGACGTGGATTTAGTACGATAGATCATATCCAAGCCCTACCCACAGTCCTAGAAAAAACCGTGGAATATAACATTCCTATACACCTGGAATTTGTAGATTTTCGCAAGGCCTTTGACTCTATAGAAACATGGACGATCTTGAAATCACTTAATAATGCTAGAATTGACTCCAGGTATACCACTATCATACAGAACATATATAAAAACGCAACTATACAGGTTAAAATCGACGAAGACACAAAAACCGAAAAAATAAACGTTATGAGAGGTGTGCGTCAGGGAGACGTTATCTCTCCGAAACTATTTACGCTAGCTTTGGAAGATGTCTTTAAAAAACTAAATTGGGATGAGAAAGGTTTGAGAGTCGACGTTTTTTATCTTAGTCATCTTCGTTTCGCCGACGATGTTGTTGTCATGTCTAGCAACCCAGAAGAGCTAAAACAAATGCTTCAAGATTTCAATGATGAGGCGAGAAAAGTGGGACTTAAGATGAACTTGGGGAAAACTAAGTTAATGAGCCCTGACGCAAATGTACAAATAGAGATTCAAAATGAAATCATAGAGAATGTCGAAGAGTACATTTATTTAGGCCACGTCATGAAACTGGGCAAAGAAAATCAAACGGCGGAAATAACAAGAAGAATAGGGCTGTCATGGGCTGCCTTTGGAAAGTTGCAGTACGTATTAAGAGATAGAAAAACACCAATCAGCCTTAAACGGAAAGTGTATAACACGTGTGTCCTGCCTGTTGCTACTTACAGCATGGAAACGATAACACTAACCAAACAAAACGCAAATAGGCTCCGAGTCACTCAACGCTCCATGGAGAGACAAATGTTAGGAACGGGATAAAATACGAAATCAAGTAATAAGATCAAGAACCAAAGTAGTTGACGTCATTGAACGCATATCACGACTAAAGTGGCAATGGGCGTTGCACATAACTAGACAACAGCTCGATAGGTGGACGAGTAAATTACTGCAATGGCGACCACGAGAAACGAACCGAAATCGTGGCAGGCCACAACGCAGATGGGTAAATGATATAAGACAGTTTGCTGGAAAAGACTGGCTCCAGAAGGCGAGAGACAGATCCCAGTGGAGGACCATCGGAGAGGTTTATGTCCAGGAGTGGACGTCAATGGGCTGAGAAAGAAAAAGAAGAAGATGTATGTGCAATCCATACATACGGAATGTATATGCAATGGCAAATATACTGAATACATATATTGGAATGGAGACCTAGGTCGTCAAAAAGAAGTATCAGAAGACCCCCAAAAAGATGGATAGACGACATAAAAAGGAAAGCAGGTAAAAATTGGCACCGGATTGCAGAAAATAGGTTGGAATAGAAGAGCTGCTAGAGAGAGAGAAAGAGATAGATGTATGTGGAAATGGAGTTAAGAGAAAAGCGATCTGCTGCTGTTAAGGGCGAGTCCACACGACAAGAGGAATTTGAGCGTAGACGTATTACGCGCTTTTGTGTTAAAATTGTATCGTCCACACCTTAAGAATATTATACCATTTACACGCAAGTAGTTTTGAGATAATGTCATCCTTGTGAGTTACTTAGAACATGTTAAGTGCACTGATATGAAAATTATAATTAAAAATGGTAATTTTCAAACACGCTCTCTCCTAACTAAAAAAATCTTTAAAAAATAGATTGATATAAGTAGCTACTACAAACCAACGAAATGATAAATCAAGCTCAAACTCACTATAAGCATCAACAATAGTTGTGTCAACATAACCAAAAAATAACTTTGAAATGTCTTCAACTCGCGTCGTTTTCATACAAAATTGACTATACTTCATGAACAGGAAGTATAACGATTTACAAGAAGGAATGACAAGAAACCAGTTGTAACCGCAACATTTATAAAAAAAAACAATCAATACTTTCTAGGCTGAAAAACATGATGGCAACAAAGTATAAGATGGTTAATATTTTTGTCAGTGAACAGGAGCAATTGCAAAATTGCATGCTTGAAATTCAGGCAGTGTTGTCAAATTTAACAGAAAGTATTTTCCGAAATCTAATTACACTGTTCTGTATTTTGAAATTTTTTGTTGCTCCCTGATGTTTTTTTGGTTTTTTTGTGTCTACTCTGTAATGTGCTGAATTCAATTATTAGCTCGGTTTTTACCTATAATAAGTTTTGAGAGAAGGAAAAAAGAATATAATATATGAGAAAGCCAAACCGCAATAAATCTAATGAAGTTTCAAAGAAAAGTTGATGCTGGTAGCCGTTACTACGTGGTAGTTAATCATCATCGGGAAATGTATAAAAGGAACTACTATGTTTTATACCACTAAATTTATTTAGAAAACAGTGACTGCAGTTTCAACTCACAGAGCCATTTTCAAGCTGAATTACAAAGGTAGACTAAGTATTCCATACAGAAACATGAGAAAATTTAACAATAAATAAAAACTACCTGAGAAATTACATTATTACAAAGGGGAGGTACTAAATTTTGGGAACTAATTATTATTTGGCAACAACAAATAACGGGGAAAACCCCAGTTCTGTCTGGTCATTAAGCGAATTTACATTTTTATTTTTACTATGTTTATATATTTCTAAAGATTCAAGAATATTTAACTTTTGGCCCTTTGTTGAATAATGTAATATGTCAGTGTTGCTTAAATTAGGAAAACTGTGGTTGTGTTCTAAGCAATGGTTGGCAAAGCTCGAGTCTGTTTTTTGTAGTCTATATCGATAGTGCTCTGAAAAGCGAGTTTTAAAGCTTCTACCCCTCCTTTAAGCAAAAACCATGTTCAATTTTGGTACAGATATGTGGATGATATTCTAGCATGTTTTAAAGGCACTACTAGACAGCTTCAAAAATTCTTACAATACATTAATAATTGCCATCCAAAAATTCAATTTACTCTGGAAACTGAAAATAACCATAAAATAAATTTTCTAGATTTCACCATATCTCACCTCAATAATCAGTGTAATTTTAAAATTTTTAGAAAACCAACGTTTACAGGTAATACTATATCTAATGACTCTTTTCACCCCTTACAACACAAAATGGCTGCATACAATTCAATGATACATAGAGCATTTTCTTTGTCTCTCTCTGAAGAAGATCTTCAAGAGGAACTAAATATCATTGAAAGGATTGCAATATCAAACAATTTCTCTCAACAAACCATAAAGAAATTAATAACTAAAAAACAAAAACAACTAGCATTTAATTCAATATATCCCAAAATAAAAAATGATAAAGATAGTTCATCTTATATATCTATCAGAAAACATAGCTAATACTCTTTCCAAACATAATTTAAAAGTAGCCTTTAAATCTCAACACAATCTGTCCACTATCCTTTACAATGCTAAAGACGAAATTAATAAATTTGGTAAATCAGGAGTTTATAAGTTAAAATGTTCAGAGTGTGATAGCTTGTATATTGGACAAAGTGGTAAAAGCTTTAAAACTCGCTTTTCAGAACACTACTGATCATATAGACTACAAAAAACAGACTCGAGCTTTGCCAACCATTGCTTAGAACACAACCATAGTTTTCCTAATTTAAGCAACACTGACATATTACATTATTCAACAAAGGGCCGAAAGTTAAATATTCTTGAATCTTTAGAAATATATAAACATAGTAAAAATAAAAATGTAAATTTACTTAATGACCAGACAGAACTTGGGTTTTCCCCGTTATTTGTTGTTGCCAAATAATAATTAATTCCCAAAATTTAGTACCTCCTCTTTGTAATAATGTAATGTCTCAGGTAGTTTTTATTTATTGTTAAATTTTCTCATGTTTCTGTATTGAATACTTAGTCTACCTTTGCAATTCAGTTTGAAAATGACTCTGTGAGTTGAAACTGCAGTCACTGTTTTCTAAATAAATTTAGTGGGAAAATGAGTGCTGTTGCGAATTTTTTTTTTAAAAAAGGTAAATTTGATCGTAAAACAATTTTTTTTTCCAGAGATCGGAAATGGTATATCTAAATCTAATAGACGTATTAGAATAATCGTAAGTACACTGACAAAAAAGTTATTGCAATTTTTTTAGTGCAAAAAACTGTTTTTCGCAATTTTCTCGACGGAAAATCAAAAAAAATTTTTTTTCCAAAATATATTTTAAAAATATACGTCATTTAAAACAAACTGCTGTCAACCTGGTTGCTGTATCTTTATTAGGAAGGATAATAATCTATATCGAATTTTCAAATTTGAGCTCGATTTTCTTGGAAACTATTCAACTCACGAATTTCGAATTAAACACACTTCTTTGGGTCAAAAATATTTATCATCTTCTTGAATTCTGAAGCGATAGTTAATTATTAAATATCATTTAATTATAAATAAAAAAATAGAATTTTCCGAGAAAAAATATTATATTTCGATAACTAGTGACACCATCTATGACTTTAATTACATCAGTCGATAGGTTTTTCAATTATCTACAACTTTTTTATTAAAATATTTTTTCATACAACCCTTATTTTTCAAGATAAACTCGAAAAACTGAAAAAAGTGATTATTTTTTTGCCGCTATTTTGTAAGTAATGGACCGTATGAATTTCCATCGAAGTATGTTTTTAGTGATGCCAAAATATACCCTTTTCAGAAATAAAATCGCTAGTTACATTTTTTCCCAAAACGGCTCATTTTGAGTCTAATTTCCATGGACTATAACAGAAACTGTTCAGTTTGTTCACACAGGATCGCGACCACAGCCTTTACACACGGCAAAAATAACAGCACTTCGCTCGTGTATCTAATACTGGTCCTCCGACAACCAGCGGGCTGCTTATATACCCGTTGATATTCTGTTAGGTACACATTCAGCATTCAATTATTTTATTACCAGGGATAAACATTGTCTAGAGCACCAAGTAACCCAAAGTTTGTAATAGGTTAAACGTGGTTGATAAATACAATAATTCACATGCTAAACGCTGTTATAGATGGTAACAATCTGTAAAAGAACCAGGATAGAATAAAGTTATTTAGCCTCTTCTACATTATAAGTAACAAAACCGTCCCCGTTTCCAACTTAACATTTCATATCACATCATGCCTTTTCAAAGATCACTTGGCAACATGGCTGGACTGCCCCGTAGTTATCACACCATCCGATCTTAACTACCTTCCCACATTTAAACATGTGTGTTATACACGTTACTTATTTGTAGTTAGATCTGATCTCCCAACTAAGAGCACCTAATAACGCATCCTACTGTTTTTACGGCGATAGTGACACTTTACTACAATAATCTTTTTCTAATTAATTCAAATTTTGATTTCTTCTATCATGAAATATCGTAAATTTATCACAGATTTCAAGAAGATAGAACAAATTAGCTCTTGTATTTACCAAACTGGTCTTAAATTTAAAGTTATTCTTATTGCATCGGAATTTTTTAAAAGGCTTATACAATATTGATCATAAGTGCACTACTGGAAAAAAGTAAAGCAACAAAGTATTTTTGTTGTTTTAATTAAAAAAAAAATGAATGTCGATGAGTGCGTTCGTGATAATTTTGTTCAGGAAGGCTTTAAAATTTTCGCACAGAAAATCTCAGTGGATAATGTTATCCTAACGAAGAAGGGGCTCTACAAATAAGCCTATATGTTTTGCTTTGAAGCTCTGAGGCCTTCACTGGCATATTCAACGCACACTATTTGAGAGTGCAATAGGAAATTATCGAATGAAGAAAAGGCTTTAGGAGAAGGTGCTTTAACCTAGGTTGCAATTTGCTGTTTCTATCAAGAAGAGGGTGCTGGGTATTGTAAACTGGTACGGGAAAACTTTGATAGTGTAGAGCAACAATACGCTTACGTTAAAAAGTGTCTAAGAAGTGCAGCAGAGGAAGCCTTGGGAAAGTACGAAAAGCCCAACAAAAGAAGGCCATACTGGTGGGATGAAGAAATCGAAGATATGATAAATACTAAACGAGAAAGATACAGTAAATATTTAAGCATAAAGACGGATGAAAGTAGAAGTGAATACAAAACGGCCCAAAGAGCAGTGCGAAACACAATAACCCAAAAGAAAAACAAAACTTGGGAAAGAACCTGTACCAGAATAAACGCACATTTGGGGGTAGCAGAAGCACCGAAAGCTGGAAAATACTGAGATCTCTTCGACAAGAAAAATCTAAAGATATCATTTCACCGATTGGTTTATCTCAATGGGATGAATACTTTTCAAAATTGCTAGCAGAAGAAAGAGCAGAATACCAACAAACAGTACAAGCTTATTCCGGCGTGCACGTACGCACCATAGCATCTCCACTAAGGATAGATTGCAAACAAGTCAAGCTAATATGCCAAACATTAAAAAACCGAAAATCACCAGGTCCCGGAAATATCCCGCCTGAGCTACTTAAATATGGCACAGAGAAGTTATACAGACAATTGACAAACCTCTACCAAAAATGTATAAACGGAGAAAAGATACCCGAAGAGTGGAAAACATCCTATATTACCACTATACACAAAAAAGGAAGTAAAGACGTCTGTGATAACTATCGAGGAATTGCGGTTCTCTGCACAATCTCGAGAGTGTATGGGAAACTAGACAAAAAGAGGATTAAGAGCGAATACTCACATATGGAGGTCGAAGAACAGGCTGGATTTAGAGCATGTAGATCTACTGTTGATCATCTCTTTACAATAATCCAGCTCATTGAGGAAAAATCAGCACGGAACCAAGAAATACACCTGCTCTACGTGGATCTCAAAAAAGCCTATGACAGCGTACCACAACAAAAATTCTGGGAAGCCCTAGAAAAAACAAATATTAATATAATACTTATCAAGGCTGTTCAAGAGCTCTATTCAAATAATACAAACAAAATAAAGAAAGGGCATAATATTTCAAAAGGATTCACGGTTAACAAAGGGCTCAAGCAGAGATGTTGTTTGTCTCCAACCTTGTTTAAAATCTACTTAGAACAAGCGTTAAAAACATGGAAAAGAAATTGCGAAAATATGGGCATTCCACTAAACGATTCCATACTATACACATTGTGTTTCGCAGACGACCAAATAGCTCTGGCACAAGACTACGAAGATCTAGAATACATGGCTCGTAGGCTAGTAGAAGAATGTCAAAAGTGGGGGCTAAAAGTTAACATAAAAAAAACGGAATACATGTGTATTGGGGGCAGGGGCGGATCCAGCCACTCTCTTTGGGGGGGGCGGTGACGTCACAAAAGTATGGCAAGCGAAAGCAAGTGGTCGACGGGGGGGGGGTAGACACCAGCAATTATCCCATTTCTGGTGTAAAAGGCAGGGTTGGGTCTATTTTTCTAAATTTGAAGCTCTTGGAGAGGGGGGGGGGCGATCACAAGAAAAAACAAGTTGCCGACAGGGGGGGAGGATGCGAGCAACATACACATTCCTAGTATAAAAGGTAGAATCGGTTCTATTTTCCTGAACTCAAAGCTCTTGGGAAGGGGAGGGGCGATCGCAAGCATACACATTCCTATACTCTATTCAAGAATTAGAGAGAGTAATAAAACTGTTACCGAAACGTCCAATGTACCTGCTCCAGTACCGCAGGTAACTGAGGACTGCCGTAAATCTAGTTATATTTAAATATTATAAGCTTTTATAAATTTACTGCAACAATAAAATTTCTGAAAGTTCAATTTATTTTCCGTCAGTGAGCAAAGTACACCTTTCAATGTGGCCTTAGTGAGATACCCAAAAGATATGACTTCCACATCTATATTTATTCCAAAATCGTTAAACCAGGGTATTTTTTCCTCAACGAAAAACTTATTACAATGAATTTTATGATGCCTTAAGACATCAATATCTAGATAATAATGTTAAAAGCTCTCTGGACATTTGTTCCAATATGACAGTAGTTGGAAAATCTGCTATGTACCGAATACTGAAGGAGAAAAAAATGACTGGAATTGTTAGTATTCCCATGCCACATTCAATCACAGGGGGACGGAAAACCTCGTTGGAAGAAGAGATGTAAACTGCAATAAAAGGAGTTGTATATACATTTTATTATGAGAAGCAGATCCGAACCGTCGACAAAATTCTAACTAAAATCAATGAAGATCGGGATTTTCCTGAAATTAAAAGAACTGAGCTCTGGAAATTCCTCAGAGAACTTAATTTTCCTGGAAAAAACCAGGTAGGAAATCTGTTCTTATAGATCGTCTAGAAAATGTCCGTTGGAGAAGGAAATATCTCCCTCAAGTAAAAGGTACTTACAAAATTAGTAATTTAACTGAACTTTTGAAAGATTTTTTAAATAAAGTTACTGCAGAAAATTGGGAAAAATCCATATAATAAAAGAATAAAAGAAAATGTGGAAACTCGATCGGTGAGATAAAGGAACCAATTATAATTAATTTGAGTGAAGATAGACTTTGATTACGAATTAGATACTTAATGTTTACCAGCGTAAACACTATTATTTAAATTTCTGTAACATATAAAAATTAATCATATCTGAATCCCTTTTTAGTGTTTAATTGTAATTCTGCAGATGGTTTAAGAAATAAATGAACTGAAACGTCAAATGTCCTAAAAAGGTTTTTAATTAATTATGACCGAGAGCCCAAAAAAATTTTAATATTTTATGGACGAATTTATTTTTTTCTATATGTTTAACTTCTTGTATTTTTGACAATAGGTATTTTGTAAGTTTTTATAAACTATAACTTAGAATATTTTGAGAGAAAAAGCTACGTTTTAATCTGAATGTGACTAAAACGGTTTCTATGCCATAATTAAAAATAATCAAAATACAATTATGATTTGTGTTAAATATGTCAAAATTATCTGTATTTTCTAATGTATGTGAATTATTAAAAAATCATAAGAAATAGAACAATATTACAAAAACTCTTTATTTTAAGTTTATTACCGAAATAATATTCTATACCATAAATACTTAGTGATAAAATAAACTTTCGATGCCTAGGACAAGGATTAAAATCCTTTTTAACACTTCACACATCCAAATATCTATTGTTATCCAACCCAAATAGGCCATTATTATAGATCGGTATTTTTGATTATAAAATTTCTAACCCATCCTACGAAAATTATGTGTTTAACAGATTTTGCCAAAAACACAGGACTGAAGAACACAGATAGTTTGCGAAGAAAAAAAAAGGATAAAAAATGATTTATTACTCTCTCTAGTTCTTGAATAAACTATAGTAAAAGAAGCAAAATCGGATCTATTTTCCTGAACTCAAGGCTCTTGGGGGGGGGGCGATCGCCCCCACCGCCCCCCCCCCTTGGATCCGCGCCTGATTGGGGGACAGCAACAAAACTAGTTTCTGGAACAACAGCAGCAGGAAATAAATCACTGTGAGAAATACAAGTATCTCGGAATTCATATAACCAACGACGGCAAACTTGACGAAGAAATCAAGCATAGAAACAATCAGGGAGGACAAGCTATTAGACAGTTGAAGAGCATATTGTGGGATAAAACAATATCCAAGGAAAACAAACACAAAATCTTTAATAGTATTGTTAAAAGCATTGTCACCTATGGAAGTGAAGTATGGCCATTGAAAGAAAGAACTCTAAGAACACTGGAAGCTACAGAAATTGATTATTGGAGAAGAGCGGCTGGAAAATCCAGAATGGACAGAGTCAGAAATGAAAGAATCCAAGAAATTATGGGTGTTAAGCACAAGATAACAGAAGATATTAAAATCAACCAGCTTAGATGGTACGGACATGTTCAACGAATGGACGATACTAGACGTCCAAGAAAAGTTTTAAATTGGGCACCACAGGGAAGAAGAAAGAGAGGTAGACCCAGACTAAGTTAGAGGGAAGGAGTGGATAAACCTTTTGTTAATATTTTTCTGTAATTTTTTCTGGCTATAGGTTTTTCCATTTGAAAATCAAAAGAACAATTTTTCTGACATTTCGCTCTAACATAGTGAGCTTCTTCTAAGTTATGAACATATATATATATATATATATATATATATATATATATATATATATATATAT
>JASJET010000351.1:0-177500 GCA_034092305.1 Diaprepes abbreviatus | reverse complement strand
GTGAAGGAGTTTTTTGGGGATTTAGAAATGCCGCATTTTAAACACAACTAAAGGAAAGGTACATCCGGGAGCATTTGAGATGTAGAGCAGTTAAACCATTGCGGAAAGTACTTCAAACCAACCTAAACAGTGCTACACTGGTATATATGGACTTTAAAACTGTTAATCATAAACCCAAAATGGGGCCAAAAAAACATACAGACAAGATATTGAAATATTACTAATGTCAAATAAATTTGTCTATCTATCAAAAAATGCTGATCTAAATTTAACAAAAATATATAATCGGCCCTAAAACCCCAAAAAACAACTTAATAAGATTACACGTGGTTAATTTAAGGTCTAAAAGAGACTTAAGAGTAACATACTACAGTTAGTTTTAAAATAGGCTTAAATTGTACTCGTAATAATCAATTTTGAGCTGAAATCTTTTAATATTCAAAAAAAACTAAGCAAGCTCGTTTTAGCAGTAAATAGTTTAAAGTTCTTTACCCGATTTTTCAAGGTACTCAACACCAATATCTCGGTGTTCTACACTCAGTTACTCTTTTGTAATTGTGAAATGAACCAGGACGGACATAGAAAGTCTGCAGAGGAGACACATAAACACCACTATCTTTGTAGTGCTGCTGAACGGAGACTGCTACCAAGAGGAAGGAGAAAGAGGATTATTAAATATTGATGAGCAATTGGATCAACAGCCAATAAACTTACTCTCATATTTTCACAGGTCATCAGAATCTTCTTACACTGCATAATATATGACAAGACTAAGAGAAATTTGAAACCTGGTTACAGGAGCACCTTCATGGACCAAACCCAAAAGAGATAAACCAGGGAAATGTTCTGCAAATGGTGTCAAACTACTAATTGATGTTAGAACTTGTATATCATGGAGAATATAGAGTTCAAGCTATACTAGGATCGAACTCTGCTTACGGATATACGGTTGCACATAATAGAGCAGTCCTCGTTTTAGTAGATAAGATATCCAACAGCAACCATCAAAGGTACAATCCTATTGAAAAGATCTTCAAGTACAGATACCTGGAGGCACGAGTAGTGTCCCTATTATCTCCACAATTTTATCAACATATATACAAAAGGTAGTGCTACTTCAGACCGCCCGAACTGTCTGAAAGTTTATGGGAAATGCAGATGACGAGGTAGGACCCGACAATAAAGAAAGGGCCCCTACAGAGATCCATCTTTGCGAAATCTATGACGAGTGAATATTCCCTGAAGGGTATGTAAAAGCTGTTTGACTAAGTCTATGGGTAATAAATTTATTCTCTACCAACAAATGCATAAAAAATTATATTTGTTTAAGAAGTATCAGACATACAGTTGAAGGAATTGGATACTGTTGAAGTCCGTCTAAAAATGTTGAGAATTAGTCATATAACGATTTTATTAAAAGGATAACCATATAGATATACTACAAAAAATTCCCAAGAACTATTATAATAGTGGGTATCCTGGTTAGTTGGTCATTTGAGGTACAATAGACAGAAATTGATATTTTTTTAAATCCATCCGACCCTCTTTATCCTCGAAGGTGTGATGTGAAAGGTGATGTGAACTTTTTGACAGTAAAAGCCGGATTCTTGAAATGGCAATGTTGCCAGATATGAACGTGCTAAAACCCGAGAATTTCAAAAAATAAAATTGATGACAGATTGAATTAAGCTGTCAGATCGAATATTGTCCGCAGTATGTTCGGTTGCTATTTTAGGCAAAAAGTAGTTTTGGTACGTTAAATTAATCATCAAAAGTAAAATAAATAGTGCTGTTGTTGTTATTTTTTTGAAGTTATTGATTGCCATTACAATATTTGTACTTTACCAGGATTAAATTTATCTTAAATTGACACTCTAGAACTGTTAAACAAAAATGCATACAAAGAGCCAAGTACGTTAAGATTCTAATATATAAAGAAAAAGGGATATCAAGGAAAACAGCAATCATATATACAAAATAATATACTGACAGTAATTGCAGTGAGCCAGCACTGATAAACCTTGAAACGGTGGAAATTACAACTCTACGTAGTATGACTAAAAGCCATCGTCCCAATCCACTACGGGAACTATCCAATCAGGTATTTATTGTATGAATTCACAAAATATCCAGCCTCTTACTGCAAGATGTTCTGTCCTGACAACTAAATTTGATAGAAAACCTGAAACTTGAACAATGATAGAGAAACCGTTTATGACCAGGAACCAAAACCAAAGGCCAGGCAGGAGACGTCCATTAAAGATACTGGCGGATCTCACATTCAACTTTTAATATATTTTTTTATTTTATAAAGATTTGTAGAGGCTCGAAGATCAAATGTACCATAAATAAGGTTTTTATGCTGAAGGACCTCATTCGTTGGTCTGTAGGGTTCATATTTATATGTCCGATAAATTATAATCATAATATTTATTTAATTGTAGTGTCGTATAGTGTTTAACACAGTCTAATTAAGTTAAGTGCTGTAGTTAACATAATTTAAATATAAAATTTGTTACTTATTTAAATAAAAGTTTCAGATAGCTTACAAATTGTGATTTCTCAAATTTATCATAAGTTGCGTCGTGAAAAGAATTATTTTAGATTTAACCGTGTATCTCGGCTGTTATGGACACAAGTATTTATGTTAAATCCATAAGCAGAACTGGCCCTAAAAAATTTTTTTTAAATACAATTGAGTTATGAACAGAATCTCCTGTAATAATTTTATATGTCTGTAATCTCAAATTTACTTAATATTTGCGAGACATTTTCAACTTTCTAAGGATATTTTATTAAAAAATTTGAAAATATTAAAAATATCGGGGTACCACCTAATTAACGTTTCAACTGTTTATTCAAAAAATAAAACGTCTTAAAGAAACGGTTCGTCAACATATTATTTTTTTAAAGACGAGTTATTTTGAAGACCCAAAAATAAAGAAAAAATTTAATATTTTATTTTTTGAAATCCGTGCGTTAAATATTTCATTTGCCCATGTTTCACCGTTCGGTTGTCTTCCACCGGGCGAACGAGGATATGAATGATGAACATTTCAAGAATACGCGTACGCCACCTTTGCACCATTCACTTCACGTTCCCCAGTTCGAGAATAAGGCCCCAGACTCGCTTCAATATAGTATTTTCACGGTGGTTTATAATATTTTGGTAGGATCGCGGAGAGATGTATTAAAAATAAAAGAACATTTAAATTCAGTAACGTGAAGTTATGGATCTAAAAAAGTCTATTAAAAACACAATATGAGATTGATGAGATAAAATGTATAAAAGAAACAATAATGACGCAAATAAATCTAAGGAAGAGATTTTCCTTCATTTCTTTAAAGAGATTTTAAATATGTTCTTACCCAATGCGTTAGAAGCTAATATAATTACATAGCAAACGTGAAGATATTTTCAATATAATTGCAGATTGCGCTTAAAGTGGTCACTGAAAATACTAATTCACATGAAAGTACGTTTAGAAACTTTGCATAAACAAAGTTTATGAAGCCTTAAGGCCGCTTGATTTGTAGGGTTGTATAAAGAAACGGACCAGTCTTTTATATGGAACACCGCATATTTGATGAAAATTCAAGCAATTGATTATGATAATGGGCCGACTAAATATAATTTTATTAATAAAATTAAGATAAAGGCTTGTAATTAAGAACATATAAATTAAAGTTGAAAGAGCTAAGTTTGGTTTTTACTATGCTTTGCCTATTTTGACAACTTTTACTCAGTGCTGGCTCGTCGAACGGTCTTTGGGTATTCAGAACTTTACATTTTTATCGAATAAATGGGATAATTTTACTTTTATATCAATGTGACTTGTACTGATGAATTTAAAAAGGAAAATCACTATAGTGTGTAAATGCTCAACCATATTACCAACCAGAAACTTAAAAGATAAGCAAACTGCACAATGAACAAGATTCGGATCGACTCTTTACAAATGCCCATACAAATCCAAGCTAATAGTAAATGGTGTTAGATACAAAACGTATAGAAATGTTTTTTTTGTGGTTTATAATTTAAAGTTATCAGTCCTATTAAGTAGGAGCTTTGATGCATGAAGAAATATTATCATAGACTTGAATTCTTAGATCGATAGTATTGAAATCCAAGAAGTTATAACTTTGATTAGGGGTTGGGATAAGGAAGATTACACAGTGTCTCTAAGAAAAGATCAGTTGTAGTAAGAACTTAAATCTTTTGCACAAAGTTTTTCGATTATTCTTCGAATAAATACTATAATAAAATAACACCAGACAATATGACTTTTTACCGTTAATCCAATTATATAGTTTCGGTATCTCTGATGTATAGGTATTAACAAAAAAAATTGTGAAAATATAATATTACATCAAAATATCTAAATAAATAATGACTTAAAAATTTTTCATATTTTTGACGGTGTATCGAAAAAAAATTTTTGTGTGGCCATGCTAACAAAAACAAGGTATTTTGTAGATACACGATATACGATAATTAAAGCATTAATTCAAGAATTAATTAAAGCTTGAGATCTCCGTTATCACCTGCATTAGCTAACATCTTCATGGAGGCTTTCGAAGAAAACGGCTTGTCTTCTGCTTCTAAAACCTATCTTAAAACCTCCATAATATGCATCAAACACTCCACTTTTGCCACTTTTATCAAGAGTGTAGTTAATCTTTTGTTTTTTTCTCATTTATTTTTGGCGGAGATTTCTGGAAGCGTTAGTAGAGAGAGTCTGGGCCAAGCCTTGGTTGTGAAAACTGGCATACACCCAGAAAGCAGATTTTTTGCTGATTTTCTAAGAGTACAATACTAGTTTTATTCCTGTTTGAACCTAAACCATAATTTAGTGTGTTGAGGCATCATTTGCCAGATAGTAAGGATAAACAAAGTTTTTATTGTATTCGTTTTCCATTAAGTACACCGTAGTGAAAGTGATCACACCTAAGAAGTTAACTCACCATCTTTGTGACGTTTAATACTTGGTGCACCCTTAAGGACAATCAGGTACATGCCACAAACAATTTTTATTACACTGGGACTTTGCATTAGTGTCTATGATTGGATTTGCATGCCAGAGCCGGCATATAACACACCACCGTTCCATAGCGGCCATCTGCTATCCAGCTTTCCGAAAGGGTTTGGACTGACAAAACTGCTTTTCATGCAGTGATATTACCGATTTTAAAGTATATTTTCCTTTTTCCCCTGTGATTGGGTTCTATTAAGACTTTCTGCGAGCAATTACAGGACACTTTATATTTCATTTCATTTAAAATATCTTGTAAACCGAAGGTGTACGTATACACTAGGTAATTTAAAACATCATTTTAATATACTCACACATATTAATAGTCCAACACTTCTAATTAGGTTTAAATAAACATAATTTTAGTCTTAATCGGCCTACTAGATTTATTCTTTCAAAATAAATATAACATTTGAACGAAAACAAAAGTAAGGTTATTCAACGCCGCTTTTCCAGTCTAAAGCTGGACCTGAAGCTAACCGCCTTGGCGTTTGGCGCAGATGACGTCATACTAGTAATAGTGTTATTGTTCATTGCTTCTCGTTTTTTTTTGTAATTCATTTAGCAAATAGTCATATATTTCTTTTAGATTAAGTTAAATTACCCATAGTTTGCAAATCAAAATAATTTTTTTTTACTTATTGTTAAATATAGATTTTAATTGTTTTTGGAATTGGGGTGTTTTATTTTTGAATCTGGTTGTTTTGCTGTTTTCGCTAACATCATCTCTTCTTCTGACCGACGAGTCTAAAACAGGAGGCGCTTTGAATATACATATATATATATATATATATATATATATATTATATATATATATATATATATATATATATATATATATATATATATATATATATATATATATATAACCCCTCCTAAACTCCGGCATGCCAGCCGAGGCACTGCCTTAAAAGAAGGAGCGATCAACACCAAAAAATGACCAACTATACAGTAGCAATTAATTTTAGCTTTCATTTTAATTCTGTCTCTCTCTTTCTCGTGGTAGCAATATTTATTATTAGTATTTTTAATTTTAATTCTCTCTTTCTCGCGTCGTAGCATCTTGTGGAGTAAAAATCCCTGGAGATACGTTGGATAATAATTCCAATTTGACACGGTCTAAACCCAAGGACGAAGATTTTCATTTTATCATTGTTAGGTCGTTGCTATGTAGATTTTTATTGTTGTTGGCCTGGTGACCGTTAAACATGCTCCAAGTTTCTTGGACCAGTCTTAAGCCTGGATAGACTGTGAAAAGGGCTGCGAAGAGTTCCAATAGGCAATAAAACATTTAAATTCAATTATCTCAGAAACGACTGCTGAAACGATACCTTTTAGGAATAACTTTTTGGATAAAAAATGTCAAGAATTCTTAATTAGAAATTTAATATACCGACGTACAAAAAATTTATAAAGCTTTAAATTTAGACAAAGTGCTGCTCTCTCTGCAACGTACGAGGATGGACCCCCAAAAGAAAACAGGAATTTCGTCATAACTTCTTTATTTCTTAAGATTTTTACACCAAATTTTGATCATCTTCAAAGTATTCTCCATTGATCACAACGCACTTCTCCAAACGATTCTTTCATTGTTCAAAACAGTTTTTAAATTCATTTATCGGGATGTCCAGCGATTTTTGTTTTACCTCCTTCACAGTGGCAGTCTGGGGAACAAAACGAAGTCACAAGGTGCTAGATCCGGTAAGTAAGGAGGTCGACAATCGGTGTTGCGCCGTTTTTGGTCGAAAACTGCTTTACGGAGAAGGCGGTATGGACCGGCGCGTTGTCATGATGGAAGAACAAGTCGTCTATGCGCCGAAGATCTGCCATTTTCTTCCGGATACTCTCTCTTAATATTTTCAAAACCTCCAAGTAGAACCCCTGGTAGATAGTTTGACCCGAGGGAACGAACTCCGCGTGCACAACACTTATGCAATCGAAGAAATAAATAAGCATTGTCTTGATGTTTGACTTCACTTGGCTTGACTTTTAGGACGAGGAAAGTCAGCTGTCTTCCACTGGCTTGATTACTGCTTGTTTCGGGGTCGTATCCATAGAACCACGATTCATCACCAGTAATCACCTTGGAAATACATTTAAGGTCCTCTTCGAGCTGATTTTGAACCTCAAATTATGCCTGAAGTGGACGCTCCCTTTGGTCGTCTGTGAGAAGGCGATGGAGAACTTCGGCTGCAACCCTTCTCATGTGCAAATCTTTGGATATAATTCTCTGAATTGAACTCCATGACATTCCAGATATCTCACAGAGTTGATCAATGGTTCGGCGACGGTCTTCACGAACGAGGGCATTGATTTTGTCGACGTTTTCGTCACTTCTTGACGTTGAGGGGCGTCCTGAACGGGGTTGGTCTTCAATTGACGTTTCTCCATTTTTAAAACGTGAAAAATACTCGTAGACTCTGGTTTTACTTAGGGCAGCATCCTCGTAAGTAGTCTTAAACATTACAATAGTTTCTGCGGCCGATTTCCCCAACAGGAAATAAAATTTCACAACCGCGCGTTGCTCTCGACATTTTGCCATCACTTTTTCGGCGAAAATTGAAAAAGTTGTTTTACTAAAATAATTCTCAAGGCGAGTTTTCCTAGCAGCGCACATTTTACGCGGCGTAGACCTTAATACGGTCGGCGTAAAACGCCGAGAAATTTTCTAATGAAAATCAAATGCAGGCGTTTTCCTACACTGCGTGAAAACGACTTGCGCCATCTTAATACGGTCGACGCAACAGGATGACTGCTCCGAGAGCAGTCTATTCAGTTGTACGCTGCGTATAATGAAAGAAGAGCTCCGATATTTTGTTGAAAATGAGTTCACCAAAACAACAGATCCGTTTTAGTGCTACCGAGGACGAACAATTGGTAGAAATAGTGACTGGTTACCTACGCTTTAAATGTTACTTCGTCGTCAAGCAGATGTCTATGGATAAGTAATTTAAATGCTCCTTTGCAGCTTCTATTTTGTAATAATTAACTAGCAGAAATTCTTCTTTTTTCAAAATTTCGTCTAGTAATATTAATAAAATCAAAGCTTTTCTTTTACTTTTGGATAAATTCATCGCGACGGTCATCCAACAATTGACAATCCTAGAAAAACACTTTTAGGCAGCACATTGGTTGTTGCGTTGCGTCGGCCGAATTACGTTCTAAGCCACGTAAAAAGTGCGTTGCTAGGAAAACCGCCTTCAGGGGCTAACCAATGCACTCACAGCGACACACCTTCGCACACTGACTCAGGAGGCGTAGCCCTAACGGACACCTGTCGAACAATGGGTTCCCCCACTCTCCCTCCCCAACGCAGCCCAATTCCCGTTACTTTTAGATCCCCCCTCGTATATACATAGTACTAAATTAAGAGCCTTTACTAAAAAAAAAAATATTTACAAAAAAATTTAACTTTTTATATTTCGGAAACTGCCAACTTTTGAACTAAGATAAATTGAGGTCTTTTAGAGACGTCCCATATATTTCTCTGCACCAGCAGGTAGTCCATCTAGTAAACTAATGTTTCTTTTGGCCAGGACTGTAATTTTGACAAAAGGGCTAAGCCCTGATACAGCTAAGAGTTTAATATTTTTTAATGATAAGATGTTAACCCTACTGAACAACACGCAACAGTAAAATTGCTGTCCTTACAATCCGATTACTTGTAACTCGAACCCCGTACTTATTAAACAATAAAACCAATACTGCCGCATGCATATACTACGACTGCTATCTTTAGTACTTAAGCAATAGCATCCTTTTATTCTTCCGTGCGCCAAGAAGAAGAAAGGAAACTAACTCAGTTTATCTGATGTTATTTGCTCTACATTCCATGCGATCCGATGGCGCGACATTTTTTCCCGGTAAGTCGCAGATGGCCAAGGAACAATGCTACCAAACGGAGGAAATTAATAAAAGGAAATCAGTTGGTAATATGTATATAGATGGCGATAGTGGGCGAATATGCACTGATACACTCTTGAAAACAATTATCGAGTATGTTTTGTTAGTATTACTAGAAAATAATTTTAATAGCAGCGTAAACGTATCTATAGGATGGTTAAATGTTTTAATGAAAGTTGTATAATATGAAAATTTCTACAATCTAATATATATATATATATATATATATATATATATATATATATATATATTGTCGCAATTAGCAATGCAACTGGTGGTAGGGACATGTAGCTAGCGATCTATTTTCGACCACCGTAGTAAATGTATGGATGTTTCGTCTCGATACCGGTGGTGGACTCATCAGTGGGATCCACCGGTATCTTTCTCAGATATCCTTGTACTTTCCACAAACCTGGATTTCTATTTAAGTCCAGTTTTGCCGGAAAGCGGTGTAGAGATGTTATGTTCCACAACATGCCCCCCCTAAGGCATTTGCTTTCCGGCTTAAACTGTCGGACAGTCCAAGCCGTTAGAAAGCACAGGCCTCAAAAGGAAGTGGAACGGACATCCTCGGTGGTCTTCCAATGGCCGGGTCAGACTTAATCAAAGCCCACGGCGGTTAAGACCCTCGTCTGCCGCCGTCCCTGCTCGGGCACCATGTCGCAATTAGCAATGCCCCTGGTGGTAGAAACATGTAGCTAGCAATCTAATTTCGACCACCGTAGTAAATGTATGGATGTTTCGTCCCGATACCGGTGGTAGACTCATCAGTGGGATCCACCGGTATCTTTCCCAGATATCCTTGTACTTTCCACAAACTTGGACCTCTATTTAAATCCAGTTTTTCCCGAAAGCGGTGGTGAGATGTTATGTTCCACAACAATATATATATATATATATATATATATATATATATATATATATATATATATATATATATATATATTTACATATTTGGATTTCTTCAGGCACTATCTATAGGTTGGCATATCTCGTTTTGAATTTCATTGTGAAGTTATTAATTCATTTAATTAAAAAAAAACATGGTCCTCTATGATTTAAAATATCTTTCAATTTACAGCAATTATAGTACACAAAACAGTGATGGATCCAGCCTCTCTTTGGAGGAATGGGGGAGGTGATATCACAAAAGTACAGTATGCCAAGCGAAAGCAAGTTGTTGACGCTAGAAACTTTTTCATTTCTAATGTAAAAGGCAGAGTCAGGTCTATTTTCCTGAATTCATAGAACGTTATAATTGTTGAACTGTGAATTTTTTACAGATACCTAAGACACTTTTAAAGCTTCTCTTAAAATCCTTGAGTGCTGGGTGCCCTTAAAAGTGCATAGTGATTTTTTAAATTAACAAGAAAATTTCTTTTTTTAACATCAGTGGAAGTACACTCTTAAGATAAATTGTTAGCGTTATAATTGTTGAACTGTGAAATTTTTACAGATACCTAAGACACTTTTAAAGCTTCTCTTAAAATCCCTGAGTGCTGGGTGCTCTTAAAAGTGCATAGTGATTTTTTAAATTAACAAGAAAATTAATTTTTTTAACATTAGTGGAAGCACACCCTTAAGATAAATTGTTAGCGTTATAATTGTTGAACTGTGAATTTTTTACAGATGCTTAAGACACTTCTAAAGCTTCTCTTAAAATCCCTGAGTGCTGGGTGCCTTTAAAAGTGCATAGTGATTTTTTAAATTAACAAGAAAATTTCTTTTTTTAACATCAGTGGAAGTACACTCTTAAGATAAATTGTTAGCGTTATAATTGTTGAACTGTGAATTTTTTACAGATGCTTAAGATACTTCTAAAGCTTCTCTTAAAATCCCTGAGTGCTGGGTGCCTTTAAAAGTGCATAGTGATTTTTTAAATTACCAAGAAAATTTCTTTTTTTAACATCAGTGGAAGTACACCCTTAAGATAAATTGTTAGCGTTATAATTGTTGAACTGTGAATTTTTTACAGATGCTTAAGACACTTCTAAAGCTTCTCTTAAAATCCCTGAGTGGTGGGTGGCCTCAAAAGAGCATAGTGAATTTCAAAATAACAAGAAAATTTCTTTTTTTAACATCATTGAAAATACACCCTTAAGATAAATTGTTAACGTTATAATTGTTGAACTGTGAATTTTTTGCAGATACTTAAGACCCTTTTAAAGCTTTTCTTAAAATCCTTGAGTGCTGGGTAGCCTTAAAAATGCATAGTTAATTTTAAAATAACTAGAAAATTTCTTTTTTTAACATCAGTGGATGTACACTTTTAAGATAAATTGTTAACGTTATAATTGTTGAACTGTGAATTTTTTACAGATACCTAAGACATTTTTAAAGCTTTTTTTAAAATCCCTGAGTGCTGGGTGGCCTCAAAAGAGCATAGTGAATTTTAAAATAACAAGAAAATTTCTTTTTTTAACATCAGTGGAAGTACACCCTTAAGATAAATTGTTAGCGTTATAATTGTTAAACTGTGAATTTTTTTGCAGATATCTAAGACACTTTTAAAGCTTCTCTTAAAATCCCTGAGTGCTGGGTGGCCTTGAAAATGCATAGTGATTTTTTAAATTAAAAGGAAAATTTCTTTTTTTAACATCAGTGGAAGTACACTCTTAAGATAAATTGTTAGCGTTATAATTGTTGAACTGTGAAATTTTTACAGATACCTAAGACACTTTTAAAGCTTCTCTTAAAATCCCTGAGTGCTGGGTGCTCTTAAAAGTGCATAGTGATTTTTTAAATTAACAAGAAAATTCCTTTTTTTAACATCAGTGGAAGCACATCCTTAAGATAAATTGTTAGCGTTATAATTGTTGAACTGTGAGTTTTTTACAGATACCTAAGACACTTTTAAAGCTTCTCTTAAAATCCCTGAGTGCTGGGTGCTCTTAAAAGTGCATAGTGATTTTTTAAATTAACAAGAAAATTAATTTTTTTAACATTAGTGGAAGCACACCCTTAAGATAAATTGTTAGCGTTATAATTGTTGAACTGTGAATTTTTTACAGATGCTTAAGACACTTCTAAAGCTTCTCTTAAAATACCTGAGTGCTGGGTGCCTTTAAAAGTGCATAGTGATTTTTTAAATTAACAAGAAAATTTCTTTTTTTAACATCAGTGGAAGTACACTCTTAAGATAAATTGTTAGCGTTATAATTGTTGAACTGTGAAATTTTTACAGATACCTAAGACACTTTTAAAGCTTCTCTTAAAATCCCTGAGTGCTGGGTGCCCTTAAAAGTGCATAGTGATTTTTTAAATTAACAAGAAAATTTCTTTTTTTAACATCAGTGGAAGCACACCCTTAAGATAAATTGTTAGCGTTATAATTGTTGAACTGTGAATTTTTTACAGATACCTAAGACACTTTTAAAGCTTCTCTTAAAATCCTTGAGTGCTGGGTGCCCTTAAAAGTGCATAGTGATTTTTTAAATTAACAAGAAAATTTCTTTTTTTAACATCAGTGGAAGTACACTCTTAAGATAAATTGTTAGCGTTATAATTGTTGAACTGTGAAATTTTTACAGATACCTAAGACACTTTTAAAGCTTCTCTTAAAATCCCTGAGTGCTGGGTGCTCTTAAAAGTGCATAGTGATTTTTTAAATTAACAAGAAAATTAATTTTTTTAA
This sequence comes from Diaprepes abbreviatus, assembly GCA_034092305.1. NCBI lineage: Eukaryota > Metazoa > Arthropoda > Insecta > Coleoptera > Curculionidae > Diaprepes > Diaprepes abbreviatus. The sequence continues at coordinate 164,930 of JASJET010000351.1, read as the reverse complement.
CATTAGTGGAAGCACACCCTTAAGATAAATTGTTAGCGTTATAATTGTTGAACTGTGAATTTTTTACAGATGCTTAAGACACTTCTAAAGCTTCTCTTAAAATCCCTGAGTGCTGGGTGCCTTTAAAAGTGCATAGTGATTTTTTAAATTAACAAGAAAATTTCTTTTTTTAACATCAGTGGAAGTACACTCTTAAGATAAATTGTTAGCGTTATAATTGTTGAACTGTGAAATTTTTACAGATACCTAAGACACTTTTAAAGCTTCTCTTAAAATCCCTGAGTGCTGGGTGCTCTTAAAAGTGCATAGTGATTTTTTAAATTAACAAGAAAATTAATTTTTTTAACATTAGTGGAAGCACACCCTTAAGATAAATTGTTAGCGTTATAATTGTTGAACTGTGAATTTTTTACAGATGCTTAAGACACTTCTAAAGCTTCTCTTAAAATCCCTGAGTGCTGGGTGCCTTTAAAAGTGCATAGTGATTTTTTAAATTAACAAGAAAATTTCTTTTTTTAACATCAGTGGAAGTACACTCTTAAGATAAATTGTTAGCGTTATAATTGTTGAACTGTGAAATTTTTACAGATACCTAAGACACTTTTAAAGCTTCTCTTAAAATCCCTGAGTGCTGGGTGCTCTTAAAAGTGCATAGTGATTTTTTAAATTAACAAGAAAATTTCTTTTTTTAACATCAGTGGAAGCACACCCTTAAGATAAATTGTTAGCGTTATAATTGTTGAACTGTGAGTTTTTTACAGATACCTAAGACACTTTTAAAGCTTCTCTTAAAATCCCTGAGTGCTGGGTGCTCTTAAAAGTGCATAGTGATTTTTTAAATTAACAAGAAAATTAATTTTTTTAACATTAGTGGAAGCACACCCTTAAGATAAATTGTTAGCGTTATAATTGTTGAACTGTGAATTTTTTACAGATGCTTAAGACACTTCTAAAGCTTCTCTTAAAATCCCTGAGTGGTGGGTGGCCTCCAAAGAGCATAGTGAATTTCCAAAGAACAAGAAAATTTCTTTTTTTAACATCAGTGAAAGTACACCCTTAAGATAAATTGTTAACGTTATAATTGTTGAACTGTGAGTTTTTTACAGATACTTAAGACACTTTTAAAGCTTCTCTTAAAATCCCTGAGTGCTGGGTGCCTTTAAAAGTGCATAGTGATTTTTTAAATTAACAAGAAAATTTCTTTTTTTAACATCAGTGGAAGTACACTCTTAAGATAAATTGTTAGCGTTATAATTGTTGAACTGTGAAATTTTTACAGATACCTAAGACACTTTTAAAGCTTCTCTTAAAATCCCTGAGTGCTGGGTGCCCTTAAAAGTGCATAGTGATTTTTTAAATTAACAAGAAAATTTCTTTTTTTAACATCAGTGGAAGCACACCCTTAAGATAAATTGTTAGCGTTATAATTGTTGAACTGTAAATTTTTTACAGATGCTTATGACACTTCTAAAGCTTCTCTTAAAATCCTCGAGTGGTGGGTGGCCTCCAAAGAGCATAGTGAATTTCAAAAGAACAAGAACATTTTTTTTTTAACATCAGTGAAAGTACACCCTTAAGATAAATTGTTACCGTTATAATTGTTGAACTGTGAGTTTTTTTACAGATACTTAAGACACTTTTAAAGCTTCTCTTAAAATCCCTGAGTGCTGGGTGCCTTTAAAAGTGCATAGTGATTTTTTAAATTAACAAGAAAATTTCTTTTTTTAACATCAGTGGAAGTACACTCTTAAGATAAATTGTTAGCGTTATAATTGTTGAACTGTGAAATTTTTACAGATACCTAAGACACTTTTAAAGCTTCTCTTAAAATCCTTGAGTGCTGGGTGCCCTTAAAAGTGCATAGTGATTTTTTAAATTAACAAGAAAATTTCTTTTTTTAACATCAGTGGAAGCACACACTTAAGATAAATTGTTAGCGTTATAATTGTTGAACTGTGAATTTTTTACAGATGCTTAAGATACTTCTAAAGCTTCTCTTAAAATCCCTGAGTGCTGGGTGCCTTTAAAAGTGCATAGTGATTTTTTAAATTACCAAGAAAATTTCTTTTTTTAACATCAGTGGAAGTACACCCTTAAGATAAATTGTTAGCGTTATAATTGTTGAACTGTGAATTTTTTACAGATGCTTAAGACACTTCTACTTAAAATCCCTGAGTGGTGGGTGGCCTCAAAAGAGCATAGTGAATTTCAAAATAACAAGAAAATTTCTTTTTTTAACATCATTGAAAATACACCCTTAAGATAAATTGTTAACGTTATAATTGTTGAACTGTGAATTTTTTGCAGATACTTAAGACCCTTTTAAAGCTTTTCTTAAAATCCTTGAGTGCTGGGTAGCCTTAAAAATGCATAGTTAATTTTAAAATAACTAGAAAATTTCTTTTTTTAACATCAGTGGATGTACACTTTTAAGATAAATTGTTAACGTTATAATTGTTGAACTGTGAATTTTTTACAGATACCTAAGACATTTTTAAAGCTTTTTTTAAAATCCCTGAGTGCTGGGTGGCCTCAAAAGAGCATAGTGAATTTTAAAATAACAAGAAAATTTCTTTTTTTAACATCAGTGGAAGTACACCCTTAAGATAAATTGTTAGCGTTATAATTGTTAAACTGTGAATTTTTTTGCAGATATCTAAGACACTTTTAAAGCTTCTCTTAAAATCCCTGAGTGCTGGGTGGCCTTGAAAATGCATAGTGATTTTTAAATTAAAAGGAAAATTTCTTTTTTTAACATCAGTGGAAGTACACTCTTAAGATAAATTGTTAGCGTTATAATTGTTGAACTGTGAAATTTTTACAGATACCTAAGACACTTTTAAAGCTTCTCTTAAAATCCCTGAGTGCTGGGTGCTCTTAAAAGTGCATAGTGATTTTTTAAATTAACAAGAAAATTCCTTTTTTTAACATCAGTGGAAGCACATCCTTAAGATAAATTGTTAGCGTTATAATTGTTGAACTGTGAGTTTTTTACAGATACCTAAGACACTTTTAAAGCTTCTCTTAAAATCCCTGAGTGCTGGGTGCTCTTAAAAGTGCATAGTGATTTTTTAAATTAACAAGAAAATTAATTTTTTTAACATTAGTGAAGCACACCCTTAAGATAAATTGTTAGCGTTATAATTGTTGAACTGTGAATTTTTTACAGATGCTTAAGACACTTCTAAAGCTTCTCTTAAAATACCTGAGTGCTGGGTGCCTTTAAAAGTGCATAGTGATTTTTTAAATTAACAAGAAAATTTCTTTTTTTAACATCAGTGGAAGTACACTCTTAAGATAAATTGTTAGCGTTATAATTGTTGAACTGTGAAATTTTTACAGATACCTAAGACACTTTTAAAGCTTCTCTTAAAATCCCTGAGTGCTGGGTGCCCTTAAAAGTGCATAGTGATTTTTTAAATTAACAAGAAAATTTCTTTTTTTAACATCAGTGGAAGCACACCCTTAAGATAAATTGTTAGCGTTATAATTGTTGAACTGTGAATTTTTTACAGATACCTAAGACACTTTTAAAGCTTCTCTTAAAATCCTTGAGTGCTGGGTGCCCTTAAAAGTGCATAGTGATTTTTTAAATTAACAAGAAAATTTCTTTTTTTAACATCAGTGGAAGTACACTCTTAAGATAAATTGTTAGCGTTATAATTGTTGAACTGTGAAATTTTTACAGATACCTAAGACACTTTTAAAGCTTCTCTTAAAATCCCTGAGTGCTGGGTGCCCTTAAAAGTGCATAGTGATTTTTTAAATTAACAAGAAAATTTCTTTTTTAACATCAGTGGAAGCACACCCTTAAGATAAATTGTTAGCGTTATAATTGTTGAACTGTGAATTTTTTACAGATACCTAAGACACTTTTAAAGCTTCTCTTAAAATCCTTGAGTGCTGGGTGCCCTTAAAAGTGCATAGTGATTTTTTAAATTAACAAGAAAATTTCTTTTTTAACATCAGTGGAAGTACACTCTTAAGATAAATTGTTAGCGTTATAATTGTTGAACTGTGAAATTTTTACAGATACCTAAGACACTTTTAAAGCTTCTCTTAAAATCCCTGAGTGCTGGGTGCTCTTAAAAGTGCATAGTGATTTTTTAAATTAACAAGAAAATTAATTTTTTTAACATTAGTGGAAGCACACCCTTAAGATAAATTGTTAGCGTTATAATTGTTGAACTGTGAATTTTTTACAGATGCTTAAGACACTTCTAAAGCTTCTCTTAAAATCCCTGAGTGCTGGGTGCCTTTAAAAGTGCATAGTGATTTTTTAAATTAACAAGAAAATTTCTTTTTTTAACATCAGTGGAAGTACACTCTTAAGATAAATTGTTAGCGTTATAATTGTTGAACTGTGAAATTTTTACAGATACCTAAGACACTTTTAAAGCTTCTCTTAAAATCCCTGAGTGCTGGGTGCTCTTAAAAGTGCATAGTGATTTTTTAAATTAACAAGAAAATTAATTTTTTAACATTAGTGGAAGCACACCCTTAAGATAAATTGTTAGCGTTATAATTGTTGAACTGTGAATTTTTTACAGATGCTTAAGACACTTCTAAAGCTTCTCTTAAAATCCCTGAGTGGTGGGTGGCCTCCAAAGAGCATAGTGAATTTCCAAAGAACAAGAAAATTCTTTTTTTAACATCAGTGAAAGTACACCCTTAAGATAAATTGTTAACGTTATAATTGTTGAACTGTGAGTTTTTTACAGATGCTTAAGACACTTCTAAAGCTTCTCTTAAAATCCCTGAGTGCTGGTGCCTTAAAAGTGCATAGTGATTTTTTTAAATTAACAAGAAAATTTCTTTTTTTAACATCAGTGGAAGTACACTCTTAAGATAAATTGTTAGCGTTATAATTGTTGAACTGTGAAATTTTTACAGATACCTAAGACACTTTTAAAGCTTCTCTTAAAATCCCTGAGTGCTGGGTGCTCTTAAAAGTGCATAGTGATTTTTTAAATTAACAAGAAAATTTCTTTTTTTAACATCAGTGGAAGCACACCCTTAAGATAAATTGTTAGCGTTATAATTGTTGAACTGTGAGTTTTTTACAGATACCTAAGACACTTTAAAGCTTCTCTTAAAATCCCTGAGTGCTGGGTGCTCTTAAAAGTGCATAGTGATTTTTTAAATTAACAAGAAATTAATTTTTTTAACATTAGTGGAAGCACACCCTTAAGATAAATTGTTAGCGTTATAATTGTTGAACTGTGAATTTTTTACAGATGCTTAAGACACTTCTAAAGCTTCTCTTAAAATCCCTGAGTGGTGGGTGGCCTCCAAAGAGCATAGTGAATTTCCAAAGAACAAGAAAATTTCTTTTTTAACATCAGTGAAAGTACACCCTTAAGATAAATTGTTAACGTTATAATTGTTGAACTGTGAGTTTTTTACAGATACCTAAGACACTTTTAAAGCTTCTCTTAAAATCCCTGAGTGCTGGGTGCCCTTAAAAGTGCATAGTGATTTTTTAAATTAACAAGAAAAATTTCTTTTTTTAACATCAGTGGAAGCACACCCTTAAGATAAATTGTTAGCGTTATAATTGTTGAACTGTAAATTTTTTACAGATGCTTATGACACTTCTAAAGCTTCTCTTAAAATCCCCGAGTGGTGGGTGGCCTCCAAAGAGCATAGTGAATTTCAAAAGAACAAGAACATTTTTTTTTTAACATCAGTGAAAGTACACCCTTAAGATAAATTGTTACCGTTATAATTGTTGAACTGTGAGTTTTTTTACAGATACTTAAGACACTTTAAAGCTTCTCTTAAAATCCCTGAGTGCTGGGTGCCTTTAAAAGTGCATAGTGATTTTTTAAATTAACAAGAAAATTTCTTTTTTTAACATCAGTGGAAGTACACTCTTAAGATAAATTGTTAGCGTTATAATTGTTGAACTGTGAAATTTTTACAGATACCTAAGACACTTTTAAAGCTTCTCTTAAAATCCTTGAGTGCTGGGTGCCCTTAAAAGTGCATAGTGATTTTTTAAATTAACAAGAAAATTTCTTTTTTTAACATCAGTGGAAGCACACCCTTAAGATAAATTGTTAGCGTTATAATTGTTGAACTGTGAATTTTTACAGATGCTTAAGATACTTCTAAAGCTTCTCTTAAAATCCCTGAGTGCTGGGTGCCTTTAAAAGTGCATAGTGATTTTTTAAATTACCAAGAAAATTTCTTTTTTTAACATCAGTGGAAGTACACCCTTAAGATAAATTGTTAGCGTTATAATTGTTGAACTGTGAATTTTTTACAGATGCTTAAGACACTTCTAAAGCTTCTCTAAAATCCCTGAGTGGTGGGTGGCCTCAAAAGAGCATAGTGAATTTCAAAATAACAAGAAAATTTCTTTTTTTAACATCATTGAAAATACACCCTTAAGATAAATTGTTAACGTTATAATTGTTGAACTGTGAATTTTTTGCAGATACTTAAGACCCTTTTAAAGCTTTTCTTAAAATCCTTGAGTGCTGGGTAGCCTTAAAAATGCATAGTTAATTTTAAAATAACTAGAAAATTTCTTTTTTTAACATCAGTGGATGTACACTTTTAAGATAAATTGTTAACGTTATAATTGTTGAACTGTGAATTTTTTACAGATACCTAAGACATTTTTAAAGCTTTTTTTAAAATCCCTGAGTGCTGGGTGGCCTCAAAAGAGCATAGTAAATTTTAAAATAACAAGAAAATTTCTTTTTTTAACATCAGTGGAAGTACACCCTTAAGATAAATTGTTAGCGTTATAATTGTTAAACTGTGAATTTTTTTGCAGATATCTAAGACACTTTTAAAGCTTCTCTTAAAATCCCTGAGTGCTGGGTGGCCTTGAAAATGCATAGTGATTTTTTAAATTAAAAGGAAAATTTCTTTTTTTAACATCAGTGGAAGTACACTCTTAAGATAAATTGTTAGCGTTATAATTGTTGAACTGTGATTTTTTTACAGATACCTAAGACACTTTTAAAGCTTCTCTTAAAATCCCTGAGTGCTGGGTGGCCTTAAAAATGCATAGTGAATTTTAAAATAAAAAGAAAATTTATTTTTTTAACATCAGTGGAGTACACCTTTAAGATAAATTGTTAGCGTTATAATTGTTGAATTGTGAATTTTTTACCGCCCCCCCTTGGATCCGTGCCTGACACAAGATTGACATTGAGAAAGATAGATTAACTATTGAAAGTCTAATATAGCGTCTAAGCAATCATCTTCTACAGGGTGTTTGCCAAAAGTTAGATTTTTTAAATGGAACACCCTGTATATTGCCAATATTTTGAAGACTACAAATATTTGGAATAGACAACCTTATACATAGTTACCCTTATTTTTAATGCTTAGTATGATAAAATTAAAAAGATAGGCCGCTTTCTATTTGGAAAAATTGACCTTTGACTATTTTTAAATATAATTTTTATTCTTCTTTTTTGATCACTCTGTACTAATAATTTTCAAAATATCATAAAAAAAAACTACTAAAGTCGATCTTCATCTACAAGAAAAACTAACCCAAATTAAATAATAAAGACTTCCTTATAGAAAAAAAATTATAGTTAAGTTTTGGTACGCAAACGTCATTTTTGATATAAAAATTTAAATATGTCCAAAACGGTGAACTTAAGCATAGAATATTATACATGAAATATGTCTAGGATTTTACGTAAAAATCAAAAATGTAATAATTATAGGGTATTCTTTTAAAATAAGCAAATTGACATCTACTTCCGATATAACTGAAAGTGCCGCCATTTTGAAAATATTTTAGCCAGCTGTCCCCCATGCACGTTATTACACTGTCAAATTTCAGAGTCCTTCCTAGTTATAGTTTTTCCACAATCGATAGATAAATTTCCAGAAGAATCACATCAAATAACAGCTGAATCAAAATTTCTCGCTCCTATCAAAGGGAGTGGCTAAACAAACATCCTAAAAATACGAATATATATGAGGTAAATTGAGAACCTCCTTTTTTTGAAAGCGGTTAAATAAGAAAAAGAAATTTCATATAATAACTTAATTAACGATGCACAAACCTACTACTTTAGTTTCAGAAATAACTTTACCAACTGACGTTTTCATTTTTGTCTAAATACAACGCCGGAGTTATAGCTTCATTATACGTCGGTCAAAGTTACGAAAATATAAAAACAATCTGTCACTTCTTTTCTTCTTTGTATTCACGAAGATCTAAAGATAACGCAGGAATTCCGGGTATTTAAGATACAGCTGAGATCTATTTCGTTCTGATTGTTTGTATCATTATAAAAACAGTTAGTATGAAGTCAATCAAGATACCTGAAGATATTTATCAAATTACTTTGCTAATATGCCGAGTTAAATAACTAACATTTTTTAAATAAAATGTGCGCCTAATGTTAGAGAAAAAAGATCAAAACTGATCTTTTAAATATAAATTATTGAAGGAATACTTATGGTATTTTAATAGCTAAATTAATAGAAGAATGCAGATTAATTTTTTTTTTAAAAGAATTGAATGAATTAAAGGCCACTGAGATATGATTTAAACAGGATGGCGCCACATGTCAAACCATTCGCCAAATAATCACGTTGTTTTAAGCGAAATCTCTAGGTCGTGTCGTTGTGTTGTTTACATTAGTAACATCAGGACATATACTATATTTATTTCATTTATTTATTTAAATTACAAATACCAACCTAAAAATTCTAATAAAACTAAATTAAAATACGGATACAAAGGAGCTGATAGAAATTTTGCTCAATTAGGTGTATCTGGCGGGGGGGGGGGGGGGGGTTGTTGTTGCTGGTAACTAAAAACATATTTAATGTTTCTATTGAAAATATTAATAATATACCGGAAAATATTGATCTTATTGCTGCCAAAATATCTTTATATAAGGATTTTTTTTGTTAGTGACTTATATACCACCCAACACATCTTTTAGTGATTACAATACTTTATTTGATGATAACTTCACGTATGAATACCTATATGACGCAGGATTTTTACTTTTAGGAGATTTCAATCTACCTGATTACATAAACATGTCATCTGCCAATACAGGGTGAGTCAACGATTGGATGAAGTAAGTTTGTGCCTTTTCGGTGAAATTAACAAAGAAACTATATTTATTGTTTGATACAGTTTATTTTTACGCAGATTTTAAAAATATTTAGGACTCTACAGGGTGAGCCAAAAAACTAGGACAGCATAAAGTTGTATTTTTTTTAAATAGAAACACCCTATATACGAATCGTATTTTCGATTTAGCTTATAATTTTAAATCTTTTTTATTAAGGGTTTACTATAAAAAACACCTATATACGAATCGTATTTTCGATTTAGCTTATAATTTTAAATCTTTTTTATTAAGGGTTTACTATAACAAAACTTTATAGTTTCTGAGATAATTAAGTTTAAAGAAAAGTCACATTTCAAGCATCAATTCAATCCTAAATAACGTTTTCAATTTTGTGACAAATATATTCAAATTTGGAATTTAGCAAGGCCAAGGATAAGTTAACATAATTTTACCTAATATTTGTAAAAAAAGCTACAGGGTGTTGAACACATCGGCTCAAATTTGAACAAGTTTAAATAACAAATATCTTTTTTTAAAATGGTACACCCTGTATATTTTCATGTTATTTAATAGAGTAATAAAAACCCTAAAAGTTTTGTTCAATATATCCTATACCTATTTATAATAGTTTTTGAGATATTTCAGTTTTTCTTATTTTCCATACTTTTTACAGAAATAGTCTTCATTATCATAGTAGCCATGTAAAAAAATAAAAAGAAACTACAGAAACAAACAGAATGTGGTTAAATATGATGAAATACATTATTCGTTATATTACAACGGCAATAGTTTAATTAAACATAATGTGAAAAAATTAACACAACAATAACGACAAGGCAAATACATATTTACTTTTATACTAAATTGAAACAAAAAAATTACCTATTAAATACTGAGATTAATTATTTCTTTTTAATAAGTGTTCGAATAAACGACCCCTCTTGTGCAATGCACAAATTTAGTCTTTTTTGCAGATTTTCTCGGACCCTGGACAAAATTAGTGGCGTTATTGTTCTACAGGTATCCCTAATCCTGTTTCGCATATCTTCCACTGTTGTTGGTGGATTAACATACACCTTATTTTTAATATAACCCCATAGGAAGAAATCTAATGGGGTGATGTCGCAAGACCTTGGTGGCCACTCAATGAAACCCCCACGTCCAATCCATTTTTGCGGATATCGTTGGTCCAAAAACGCACGAACTTCACGATGGTAATGCGGAGGCGCACCATCGTGCTGAACCACATACTGTCGAGCTCATCCCTATCGAGACCTTGAAGCAGTTGGGGTAGTTCTTCTTGTAGAAAGTTCAGGTAACTATGGCCATTTAGTGGTTCATTAAAAAAGTGGGGTCCAATAATTCGATTATGATGAATACCACACCAAACATTTAATGACCAGTGTTTTGATGTTGCACCTCTCTAATCCAAAATGGGTTTTCTGTGGCATAATAATGCATGTTGCGTCTATTTACGGCACCGTTACTTCTAAAAGTAGCTTCATCACTAAACATTACCTTGCATAATAAATTTGGATTTAATTAAATCTCCGCATTTATTGTACGACAAAAGTTTACACGACTTTCAAAATCCTGTCCATGCAATTGTTGATGTAATTCCATGTGATATGGATGATACCTATATTTCTTGGTAGTACGATTAGCGGTGAATTGTGATGTTTCACATAATGCTGCTAACTGACGGCTACCAATATAAGGATTTTCCTGAATATTTAACAATACTTGTAGTTCTTTTAATTCATTAGTTACTGTTTGTTGACCACTTTACGTTTTGGATAATCAACAGTACCAGAAGAATCAAATCTTTGCATTGAGTTTTGAAAAGTATGGGTATTAGGCTGGCGTCGATACTTCATTTTGTAAATTCTTTGAGCAAGAAGGCCTCTCCTATTGTATAAATCATATCTATTAACTCATTCTTTGGAAAATTCATTTTACAATATAAGATGAATGCAAAAAAAAACAAACTACACTACATAAAAACCAAAAGAAGCGATTGCGGTTATAAATTTGACACACAGAAAAATGTTCTTTTACATGTTTTTGCATGGCTACTATGATAATGAAGACTATTTCTGTAAAAAAGTATGGAAAATAAGAAAAACTGAAATATCTCAAAAACTATTATAAATAGGTATAGGATATATTGAACAAAGCTTTAGGGTTTTTATTACTCTATTAAATAACATGAAAATATACAGGGTGTACCATTTAAAAAAAAAGATATTTATTCATTAAACTTGTTCAAATTTGAGCCGATGTGTTCAACACCCTGTAGCTTTTATTGCAAATATTAGGTAAAAATTATGTTAACTTGTCCTTGGCCCTGCTAAATTCCAAATTTGAATATATTTGTCACAAAATTGAAAACGTTATTTAGGATTGAATTGATGCTTGAAAATGTGACTTTTTTTCTTTAAACTTAATTATCTCAGAAACTATAAAGTTTTTGTTATAGTAAACCCTTATAAAAAAGATTTAAAATTATAAGCTAAATCGAAAATACGATTCGTATATAGGGTGTTCTATTTAAAAAAATACAACTTTATGCTGTCATAGTTTTTTGGCTCACCCTGTAGAGTCCTAAATATTTTTAAAATCTGCGTAAAAATAAACTGTATCAAACAATAAATATAGTTTCTTTGTTAATTTCACCGAAAAGGCACAAACTTACTTCATCCAATCGTTGACTGACCCTGTACAATATATCGAACAAAACTTTGTCTTTCGTAGGCTTCATGCAATTTTTAAACCTTAAACAGCACAATTTTATATATAACGATAATAATTGTTTACTAGAGTTAATTTTAAGCAATTATGATTCATTTTCTGTAGAATTGAAAGGGCGAAAGACCTAATCTTACCTAAAGTGTTGCACCATCCTGCTTTATTGCTCTCATACACGGTGGCCCATGAAAAAAAATTTACTAAACAAAGAATAATAATGTTGTATACTATAATTTTAACAAAGCAGATTTTATGCGTCTATATGAGTATATGTGTGATATTAGGTGGGATTTTTTGTATCAGACTAATGATGCTAATGAGGCTTGTAATTTGTTTTATACTCAAATATACACTGCCCTAAATAAATTCGTACGTAAAACTAAAAGAAGAAATTATCCACCTTGGTTTACATCTAAAATAATAAATAATATTAAGAAAAAATTTAAATCTTGGAAAAAATACAAACGTTCACAAAAACATGAAGATCTGTTAAAATTTCAGCAGCAGAGAAGACAAATTAAGTATGACATAAATGATACATATAAAAAATATTGTGAAAGTGTGGAAAACTGCATTGTTTTTAACCCACCAAACTTCTGGCAATTTATAAGTAGTAAAAGAAATAATAAAGGATTACCTGAAAATATGATTTGTGAGGAAAATACTAGAAACCATGCAGATATTGCAAATGCATTTGCTGACTTGTTTGACTCCGTATATTTCATCGAACAATGCTTTTAATAAAGATATTCAAAATTCTGGCACTCAAGCTAATCAAATTTGCACGGTTAGTGAACATCTTGCTTAAAGGAAATGAAATCAAGGGAACAGTAGGTCCGGATAAAAAACTATCCTTTTTCCTGCGTGACTGTGCATGCGTATTAGCAAAACCTCTTTCCATTATCTTTAATCTCTGCCCAAATAATTCACAGTTTCCTGATAAATGAAAAATTTCCAGAGTTTCTCCAGTGTTTAAAAAGGAGACAAATAAAATATAGAAAATTACAGACCAGTCTGTATAATAAATAATTTTTCTAAATGTTTTGACATGTTTCCGCATAAACATCTATTTTTCAAGCTGAAACACCTATTTAGTGGTTCCCAACATGGTTTATAAAGGGTAGGTCCACCGCGTACAATCTTTTCTGTTTTACTCAGTTTGTGGCTGATGTCTTGGACATCTGCCTTTTGTTTCTTATAAATTGATCATGGCCTACTGTTACAAATAAAGTAAACTATTGAAAATATTGAATTCTAACCTTGTTTTTCAAAATAAAATAAACACATTATATATTTCTAAAAAACCTAAATTATACTTATCAATATCTAAAATAATAAACAGGGTGTCCTATTTAAAAAATAATCAGATTGGTTAATATCTCGAAAACTAATTTTTAGAAAAAACTAACTGTGCCACTGAACTCTAGGTAAAGAACTCTATAAAACGGCTTTTATCTTTTTAATAAACTAACGCCTAAGGGAAATACGAGATGTGACTAAAAAACGAAAAAGAGCCATGACAAATTTTATACTAGAATTTTTCGTAGTAAAAGTAGAACATGAAAGTGAAACCTGCAACACTCTATCTTTGATAATAACTCCAATACCCCATAAAAATGTTAAAAATGGAACACCCCGTCCCTAGAAACCTATATTATGGCAATAATGAAATCGCTGGTAAGAATAATATGGTTCTATTTCGGTACTAACTCCAAAGTAATATCATAACTAAACCACAGCTTAAAAGGCATATATTTATTTTAAAAACAAACCATAACAGTATCAACAATAACAACCCTAAATCTAAACGGAAATGAACAAATGAACTCCAAAATTTTACATGATAACTTTAAAAATTAAAGATTGGCATGAAAAAAAATGATATGGCGATAAAATGAACAGGTACAAAACAGGGTGTCTCAAAATTAAAATCTGAAACACAGTAAGTATTAGTGAAATAATAATAAAAATTTTCTAATCTTTGTAGGTCTTATAATGCTGAGGATGGACAGCATGCCCTTTTCTTTCTACAACTGCGTTAAATCCATTATGTTTGTCAGCTCGTATTTGACAACTCTTATGGTACCGTCAGGTTCGTGAAGGGAATATTCTCCTTTTACTTTATCTCCATAACGTTCCTCCTTTTGTTCGTGGACGTCGTGGTGTTTTGGGTCGTGGACCTCGTATTTAAATTCATAATGAGGGTTAGTCTGCAAATAAATGAAAAGAACAGATTATATTCACTTTAAGTCCTTGAAGTACCCTGAACTATCAACTAAGTACATTCTAAATCATCCAAGCCATTTTGTTTTTTTATTTATCCTGCTCTAATTTTTTTATCATATATAAATTTGAATAAATCATAATTTATAATCATTTTTATACGTAGAAGTAAGATGACATTCTTCAACTTGTACCATGGGACTATTATGCCGTAAGATGAATGTATAATCAAAAAATATTTCAATTACTTAAATTTCCAGACAAATTTTTGGCAGTTATTTAAATTAAATCAAAAGCAACCAACAATGCAAACTTTTTTGTATTTCAAAATAATTTTTTCAAGTTGTATTTGTAATCGTGTGTAAGTATGAGGAGTGCTAGAAAAATATCTACTTGGTTGTGGTAGAAACAAGTGGCTGTATGTTCTGTCCAACAGTGCAATTCAGTTACATGGACAGTTTGCAGATTTATACCTTGCAGCTAAATTACCGTAATGACATAATGTAATTCTCATTTTACCCAAGATCAAGGAAATTTTCGAGTAGATGGCAACACTGCACTCGGGAAATCTTGACCAAACTTTTACGTAGCTATATTTCTTCGCCTTTTTAAAAATTGATTGGTGCTAGTTAAAATTGGTATTCATATTTTCACTCAGAGACAAGCGAGAGTACTTAAAAACATTCGAGGAATAAGAAAATGTTTGAAAATGTATAGTTTTTACAATGTTATCGCATGAAGGAAAAAATGTGATAACCTCAAAAGTTTGCTGTTTACCTAATTTTTACTCGTTAGACATTTCTTAATTTGAAAATAACGTAATTATACTTTGAAGTTTTTTATAAAATTATTCTAAACCTTATATGAAGTTTTAATATGCATTATTTTAGTTGCAAAAATTTTGGAGAAAAACTAGCAATTTGTGCCTTTAAAATAGCGTTATAAGTATTGATTTTCAATTCAGCCATAACTTCGTTTTACATGCTTATTAGGGATGGGCAAAATTAACCAGTTATTTTAATAACCGGTATGCTTTTCAATGAGTAACTGGTTAGAGTTTTCTATGAATAGTACCTGTGGAAACGTTATTTTATTCTCCTTATGGCCGTTAAGAAAGGGTACAGACAATATATTCTCTGCGAATTCCACTATGGTTCTCTCTCGATAGTAGTGACCACATAATGGTCTTATCAGTGGAGCTGCAGCGAACCGAGAGCAAAATGCACAGAAAACAACTGCCCACTAAAATTCCCATATCATAAAATATCAGCAGGATATTACTCGCAGAAATTTGATTCCGGGCTGTTATCTTAAACAGTATAAAGGAACATATGAATATACCCCGAAGCAGTAGGATATTATTAAACATAAATAATTTCATTCTCCTTATGACCGTTTCTGCTGGTAATACTCCGCCGTTATTTTAAGACATAAAGATTTTAAGTAAACAGTTCTTTTCTGTGCATTTTGCTCTTGGTTCGTTACAGCTCCACTGATGAGACCATTAGGTAGTCGAAACTAGGATAGAGAGAGAACCAGAGGGGATTTCGCAGATAATATACTACCTGTCCCCTTTCTTAACGGTCATAAAGAGAATAAAATAAATTTTCCAAATACATAGGCCGTGAAATTTTTTATTTTTAAATAGTCCCTCTCTTTTTAATGGCGTTCAGGTGACAGGGGTACTCAATGACGTTAGAGGCATCATGCGTAGCTATGCCATTAAAAAAACAGGTACTACTCATTGAAAACGCTTTGTGTCTTTCCAAGCATGAGTCAACTTGCTTCTATAGGATCCACAGTCTAAATATTTAACTTTTTTGTCTGTGGTTAAACCTAATAACCTGATGCTGTGACAAATAACCGACACTGGATTATTTTTTAAATTCTATATTTATAACATAACTCTTGGCTGTGTAGGATACGAGTCGACCATAAGAACATCCCACTTGACAAATATTGCTTCTCCGAAGTGTGTGAACATAACCTAAGAAATATTTATTAATCTGTTTTATTTTCTCTCTTGATATTGATATATTTTACCAGCTTTTTATTACGTTCGAAATAGTTGTCGTGTGTTTTCATTTAGCACAATTTTTATTCTGAAAAACTAAAATTTAAATTGTATTCTCTAGATCAGCAAATTTTTATTTTGCGTGTAATAAGCCCAAAATATTAAATTATATTATTTTATTTTGCTGACGTCAATAATTTTGTGTGTAAATAAATCCAAAAAAAGTTGTTTCTTCCCATATTTTAATCTTTTACGCTATCTATTTAATGGCTTTAAGCGAAATAATTATATATAAAAAAGCGAAGCAAATTTAAAGTCCGGTCCTGATGTTTATACCAACGTGATCCCAACTGATAAAAGTTATATAAATCAAAAATACTGAGGGCTGTTATTAATGTCATAATTTCTCAGTTTAATCAGTGTTTTGATGATATGAATAATAAAACGGTTATATTACAACCAGTAGGTTATTTATCAACGGTTATTTTTTTTTTTTAATTTCAACTGTTACCCTAAAACCGGTTATTTTTCAATAACTGTCCATCACTAATGACTATTTCTTATAATAAGTTACTATACTTATCGCGTATCGTACACTTAAATAACATTCAAACTGATATTTTCTATTTCAACATTATCTTACCATCTATTTAAATACAGGACATTCCTAGCTTGTGCCTACTTACATAGTAATCAATATCCTTGTATATAGCATTACTGTACGCCAGGACGGCTAAGAACACCAAAACCTATAATATACAGTTAGATTGTTATCAATAAAGGATTCATTTACCAAAATTCTTGAGTAGGTTGTCATTATTAATCATTTTAGAATTACTAAAAAACGTAAATTAGTTAGAATTTTGGCCAACAGATGGCGAAGTCATTACCGAACAATCTATAGTAGATTCACATACAAAATTCTTGTATTTTCAAAGAACCACAGGTAATTTAGTAATGCTTTCAATTCAATATAATGTAAATGGGTACTTTTAAAAAATGCTGGGACACGTCGAATTTTATTTTTAGTTTAGAGCTTTTTTGCGTGATACAAAAATATACAGGGTAATTCAAGAAGAGGATAAGACGTCATCGATATTTTTTTTTCAATTGAAAACCCCATTTTTTATTTCTTTCTATCTAGAACTTTAAAATATAAAAAAAAATTGGTACCATCTAATTTAAATGTTCAAACCGGGTCCTTAATGGTGCGAGATATTTGTAGTTTTTTCAAAATGATCTTATTCCTGCACGCATAACTTTGTATACAGCCAGATCACCAGATTTATTCCCCCTTGAATATGTCCTGTGGATATACTTAAAAACTAAAGTAACGTGACCCAGCCTGACAGTTTAGAAGTCCTAAAAGTTCGAATACGCCAAGAAGTACGGAACATGACCGTAGATGTCATAAAAAATGTTCAACAATAATTTAAACTCTTAGTTTAGATGGTATCAATTTTTTTCTTGATTTTAAAATTTTACAGTAATTTTTTTTGACAATTTCCTTATGTGATCAACACCGATATTTACCTTCTCACAGGTAAGAAAATGTACCCTTTCTGATTCTGAAATAAAAAAATTATTTTACAATTGAAGAAAAAACTATAGATGACGCCATAGCTCCATTTTGAGTTACTCTGTACATTATAACTAAAAATAAAATTTGACGGGTCCAAACAAGTATCTATTCATTTAATATTGGTATATGGTACTGTTATAATCAAAAGTATGTTTTTCGTCCTATGTGTGTTTGTTTAACGCTGTTGAGGCATTTTTCGTATATTTATGGCCATATGGATTACCAAAAATTACAGATAAAGGACATGATTGAAATTAAAAAAGATAAAAACACTGTTAACGACAGAACAGATATGGGAAATTTGAGCCACATTTACACAAGCCTAATTTAAACAAAAATATTAAGTATTAGATCCTGTCAAATAAGAATCAAAAATTGAATATCCTCTTAAACATAAAACTAAACGTATACCTTATTTATTTTTTTTGAGCATTGTAAAATATAAAAAATATAAAAAAAAACAATTAATCACATTCGCATTCCATGTATCCTCAGTAGACGATGTAAAGATTGAATTTTATTTAGTAATAGAGTAACAAAATGTCAAGGTGTGTACCGGTAAAATTAAATATTTTTAAAAATTTTTAAAATTTAAATACTGTTTAAAAGTGTCTTGTTTGTTTTTTAAAATTGTAGATATGGGAATGTTTTAATTATATAAAAATATTTTAAGGAAGAAAAAATTTTGAAAATGCCTTAAATAAAGGGCGAAATGTCAATTGTTTTGCAATTTTTGTTAAATATAGAACCTAAACCCAAGAAAAGACAAAATAAAAGAAAAATTATATAATCTATGGTTTAAGAATCAAGAAAATAAATATATATAAATATATATATATATATATATATATATATATATATATATACATATATATATATATATATATATATATATATATATATATAATCGCATATCTTTGTGTTAGAAATTATAGGTTTCTTAATGAGTTCTTTAAAAAAATATATTAAAAAAAGTTGTATTTAACATACCTTAAACATCTTATTATTGTCGTGAAAATAGCTTAGAAAGACAAATCTATGTAATTATACTATTAGTAGAACTAATTTGGTACTGACCCTATGCCGTAATGTTCGTGCTTTTATACATATTCTCCAAAATACGGTCACATAGATATATGTATTAATTTATTCGTAAATGTAAGAAAGTACCGCATGTAACGCTGTCCAGTGGCTAATAAGGCATAAGAATTAGAATAAAATTACTAAAAATTAATTATTTTCTTATTTAAATATGAATTGAGTTGAAAGTGTACCCATTTGTTAATGATAATTATTTAAAATATACGATTACAATATACATTTTTTGCATTATTAAAAGAAAAAAAACTTATAATGACCCAAATATAAGTTAATAAAGTTATGTCTTGGTATTTTCTAATATTTAAAAAATTTGTATTGAAAGTATAATCATATCCTATCCTGTATTATTTGAAGATTACAGGATAGTCTAGATCAACCTGCTTTTCGACCAGATGACAGATACATTTTTTAATAACAATTTAACGATTATATGTAAATCGTGATAAATGCGATAATTTTTCCAAAATGTACGTTAACCCTGGAACAAAAAAGTTAGTCAATGGCACGACACACAAAATTCTAAAGGACCACAAATAAACTTTAAGTACAAAAGAGTAAAAACAACTTTCAATACGTTTCTCGTTGAAAGATCACTGATAACTGTCAAATGTCGATAACTCTCTCTCGATACCTAAGCCTTATACGAGGAACAAAGACAGTCAGAGTAAACGTATTTGATTTGATGCCACATTTGAAATTCTCCAGCCCCTGTAAAAACTTGTGAGTTTCTAGATCTGATTTATATTCAGTGAACTTTAGTGAATAGAGCCGATATGGTTTTATGAAGTAAATTAACCATAAAAATTTGTGTGCTATAATAATATTTTATTTTACAGTTAATTAAGCAAGGAAACAGGAAAACATAATGTCAAACCATCGTCATTACTTCCAATGCATTTTCTCTAAACAGGAAAATAAAATAATATTAATATCACACTTCCATAGCCTTATAGGAGATATTGGGCCATAAATCAAAGATTTTTTTCAAAATAGTGAAACAATTTGCAGTAAATGTGGGTGTTGCCCGATAGAATTTACGGCAATATTTTATTATTGTTTTATGGCTTATTGGGAGCAATAATTCGCTTGTAATAGCACCTCGATCTATCCAAACAAACAATGGTGCGGGATGAAATTATACTCTATTGGCAGATGAACATCACTTAAGAACATCTTAGAAGTTTCCTGAAAATGCTGTCATTGTTTGATGGTGCAACTTGAGAGCTTAAATTTTATACTATATATAGAAAAGTTTAGCAGGAAAAGATAAAATGAATCTTATCTTCAAAGTTGATGTCAGCATATCATTTGCTTATAATAGTTTTTAGAGAAAATATATTTGTTTTTGTCATTTCTGTGAAATTTATACCCATGTGATTATATTAAATGCTGTAGGACTTCCTATTCTGAGTTTTTTTTTTGAAAAATTGTGTTATTATTATTCCTGTAGTGTTCGATCGTTAAACGTGGGAAATACGTAAGATGACGACGTTGACAAATAGTGATTACCTGATTTAATCACAGAAAATTGTTTTGCAGGAAATGTGAAGTAAATTGAAGCAAAAGTAACTTCGGAAAATACAGCTAGTGTTGAAAAACTGTTTAAGGATGATTGACAAATTACTTATAAACAGTTTGAGACAATAGTAAAGATTGGTACACTGGCATTAAATAAAATTTTACATAATCATTCACGATAGAAATGATTGTTGTGGTGCTGCATGAATTTATACGAGAACACAGAGAGCGATGAGTAAAATGAGGTTCCATGATCTTAAAAACGTTTGGATTAGGAAAATCTGTTCATATAAATTTGATTAATACAGTATCCATGACATGTGTGAATACCATGTTCTATCAATATCTAAATATAAAGTATTGCTCTTTAAAGATAGAGAAATATCAACTGTTAAAAAACACTAATCAAATGATCGTTGTATTCTTTATAAAGTAGAATATTGTTAAATGGATTTTCCTAAAAGGGCAAAACACTATAACATCAAAGTGGTACCCAATTAAATACAAGACTCAAAATGCCTCGCTTAGACACCTGAAGTTCATACCATGACAACCCTCTCCCCTCCCCCCCTCCCCGCATATTAAGACCAAAAGTATCTGGATTTTAGAAGAGCTAGAAATTTTGGAACATCCTTTATTCCTATAATTCAGATCTTTGATTTAGTAATTTTGTTTTGTTTCCTTACATTAAAAATCAGGACAAAGTGTTAATGCTATCAATGACATGCAGGCTGATTTAAGCGTAAACAGAGAAGTGTGTTGAATGTGACTTCAAAATAAAATAAAAGACAGCGACTTATCTCAAAGATTTTTTAACAACCTTCGTACAGTACTATTTTTCAAAATGGATCAATAGTAAAGTTAGAACAAGAAATAATATAAAATCTATTTTACTTCCTTAACTCTTTCTACAATAAAGTGTGTGATTTTTACTCCACTTGCTGAAGACTGATAATCGTGAATCTATATATTTAGGTACTGAATGGAAGGCAGTTGCAGGTGAAGGCTTCCATCCGAATGTTGTTCACTGAAGCTTGATATTTCACTTCACTGTACACATTTCAAAGATTTTAAGTAACAAAAGGTTAATTTTCACAATACTGGGTCTATTGAAGATTCCATTATTAGTTCTAATTTAAGCTACTTCAATAAGTTTTCCCTTTTTCATGTTCGATTCCCCCTAAAATGCAGCAGCTTCAGACTATTTTATATGATGATGTTTGTTCCAAGCATATTCTGTAATCCCCACATTACTAATTTGTGTGTAAATTTACATGTTGGTTAATTCTAACTTTTAGTAAATGTTTCGTTTCTCCAATATAGATCTCGCCATACAACATTTGGCTAAAACTATCATAAAACTTACGGCAACTCAACATTTTTGGGAAGTCGAGAAGGTCATGATTCTGTTGCTAATATTTCAAACTGTCTTGTGTAGAGGGCAAGTCAATTTTCTAAACGTAAAAATTTACCGGACCGTCACTGTTTGGAAACTTCAATGAGACCCAAAGGTAATTTTACGTAATATAACGGTTATATGGAAATATAAAAAATATAATCTTGAACTTGATCTTTACTTTGTAAGAAATTTGGAAAAAAAATCTAAATTTAGAATTATTAATTATACTAAAGCTTTTTTATACAAGGCAATTGTATATTCTGTGTCATCATAGCCTCACGTTCATTTACAAATAAATATATATATATATATATATATATATATATATATATATATATATATATATATATATATATATATATATATGTTGTTTTGTAAGCAGATTTTTCCAAGTATTAGGCACACGTTGGCTATCATCTTTATTATTTAAGTTGTTGGGCCCCGTTGCAATTTCAATGGCTTCCCTTATAACTCTTGTGGACAGGTTTTCACATATCGATAGCATTTTTGTGCCCACACACCACACACTGGTTAAACACAGGACATAAGATAAATTTCTCAGGCACAAAAATGCTATCGAGATGTGAAAACCTGTCCACAAGAGTTATAAGGGAAGCCATTGAAATTGCAAAGAGGCCCATCAACTTAAATAGCAGAGATGATAGCCAACGTGTGCCTAATACTTGGAAAAATTTGCTTACAAAACATCAACCAGTACCACTTTGTAATGAAACAGATTACAACTCGGCGACGCAACCACAAACACTGGCAACAGGGCCGATGACGCGCAGCAGGTCTCGCAACCTGATGGGCCGAAACCATTCGAAAGACGAACGCGTTCGACGCGCACACGGTACCGACAGCACCGGAGTCGCAGGCGTCAGTTCGCTCGTAGACGCCACACAGTGAGCTTTGAAAATGGTGAATGAGATTTCACCGAAACGTCAGCTGCCCCACAGTCCTGAGAGGGACTCAGCACATACACGGGATGCCCGAAAACCTTCGATTACATATATATATATATATATATATATATATATATATATATATATATATATATATATATATATATATATATATAGGTGAATATAACCGAAAATAAAATCTTGAGGGGCAATGAACATTAAAATGCAATAATGCGAAGAAATGATATTAGTAGATTGACATAAATTTAATTCTTTTGTTAAATTTTTGATCTATTCTATTTAATTAGAGCCGATATTCGTAAGGACTTGTTTAAAAATATTCTAGACATGATTACGATCGAATGTATTGTAATTAAAATTTTCATATTATTAATTTTAAAAACAAAAATTGAAACATGACATTATTCAACAATATATTCTAAGAAAATTTTTATAATTTACGTGATAGCACAAAACAGTGACTAATAATAGTAATAAAATATATGTAGTACAGCACTACACGAGGCTCTCTACAATATTTAAATAAATTGGGTCATATTACTTGTGAAATATTATCTTGAAATTGCAGGTTGTAAAATAGAGCCTTTTTTCTTCTCGTTGACACAGTGATACTCAAGGAAAAATAGGAATAATTTATAAAGGGTGTTGAGGAACACGATGTTAGTATTTCAAAGTGCAAAGACACAATATCAATGAGCTTTTTTCCATTCACTGTTGGCTGCAGGTTTTTCCCAATTTACTCTATATCTCTATTCACTGGCAATGCCACTCACCTTACTTCTGTACGTAATCATGCTATTACCTTATTTATAAGTTCCTGGTTTCAATTACTGTTTTGATTTAGTCCATCTGTCATCCAGTCTAGGGGCCAGATGACCCCTTTTATAAGAAGTTTGTTCGTAGAGAAATTACAAATTAAACGGCGTCTCAGAATATTTTTTTTTATTCTTAAAAAATAAAACATCAGATTTAATTTATTCATGTTTATTTGCTGTTAAATTATTGAATAGTTTTTGAGTTTTATTTGTGAAAAATAACCATCCTTAAATGAGCACTATTCGCTTCTTCACAATCATTTAGAATCGAACTGAAATTTTCAATGACTCCCTGGAGCGTCGTTCTTGAAGTCACGTGGATTTTGTCTGTGATTCTTTGCTTTAGAACATTTAAGTTGGGTATTAATGGGTTGAAAACCTTACTTTTTAAGTACCTCATAGAAAAAAATCAGCAGATGTTAAATTTGGACTCCGCGGTGGTTAAATGATATCCCCTCGGTGACTTCTTACTCTTTTAAAGATTAAATCATGAAGAGCTCCCAGAGAATCATTCGTGAAGTGGAAAGCTTCTCCGTCTTGTTGGAAAAATGTATTCTGGTTGTAGCCAATCTGGTTTTGCATTTCTGGAGCCAAAAAGTCCGGATCATGTGGTAAAAATAATCGGGATTAACAGTCTGCGACCACTGTTATCATCAAAAAATAGAGACCTTGGCTTGATATGGCAGCTCAAACAACAACCTTTGGCCAGTGTAGGGGTTCCTGATAGAGTTTCAGTGGATTATCTAGAGCCCAACACCTGCAATTTTGTTTGTTCACGTAGCCGTTGATGTAGAAATTCGATTCATCAGAGAACGATATATGATTGAAGCTACTAAAACTGCTCTACATTATCCTGCAGAATCAAATTATTTAGCTGAATTATCGGGTTTCATTTTCTGCATATTAAAAAATTTGTAGGAGGTGTAAATATAAATCTGAGCCACCCCGATCTTACAAAAACTATTAGGTGATAGTTTGCCACGTATTTTTGGATAATTTGATTAGCGCTGAGTAGTTTCTGATTGTGATGTGCATTTCTTTTTGTACCACAATATTTAAAAGTGGACAAAACATTTATATACTCCACCGCCAATTGTATTCTGTGGGGAACTTCAGGTGAATGATAACGTGATAATTATCAAACAATCCTGGTATTTTCAGTTCAAAACTTTCCAAATTAATGATTTGGGTGAAGTGAGTTCATACTCCACCCGCCAGACCTGCCAGATTTGACGCTGGTTGATTATTATATTTGAAGTCGTCTAAAGGATTTCGTTTACGAAGTTGAAATTATTGATAGAAAGTATCTTATCATATCAGTACATATTTTTTGAGATGAATTACACTTAAAAATGACAACAACCAGAGTAAGAAGCAGGTTTGTTTCTATATTGTCATAAATATGAATTAAGCAGCAATTTTTTTCAAACAAGTTAATATATCCGCCTACTAATTGATTCGGAAAACTATAGAGGAATAACTTTATTAAATTCAATAATGAAATTATTCACCAAAATCCTTGAAGGTATAATAACTGACTATTGCAGAATATCAGAAGAACAGCAAGGTTTCCGCAAAAACAGATCTACAGTAGATGCCATATTCATCGTAAGACAGATAGCAGATAAATCTATGGAATTTACTAAGCCGGCTTTTATGTGCTTTATAGATCTCACTAAAGCCTTTGATAGGGTGAGACTGGATGATATTCTGCAAATAATGCGAATTAAAGGCATCTCAAACAATTTAATTAACATAGTTGAACAGCTAAACTCCAACACCACAACACAAATCTCAGTAAGCGGCAACCTAACTACGGATGTACCGATAGCGTCGGGCATACGACAGGGGGACTCTCTGAGTCTATTACTGTTTAACATAGTAATGGACCAAATAATTGAGAACGTCAAAAGAGCGGCACCAGGGTACCGAATGAATACCGGGGAAATAACAATAATATGTTACGCTGAAGACGATCTCCAAAGACTTCTATTTGCATTCCACACCATAAGCAAGCAATTCAACATGAAAATATCCATCGATAAAACTAAGTCAATTGTAATAAGCAAAGTGCCTTTAAGATGCAAACTAGTAGTGGATGACAAACCAATAGAACAACTCATGACCTTTAATTTCTTAGGAGTTGAGATATCCGCAAACCAAGACAGAACAAGAGAAGTAAGAAACCAAGTAAACAAGGCAAATAGAATCTCAGGAAGCCTGGCGGATATAATATGGCACAACACATACATGAGCAAGGACGCAAAAACAAAAATCTACAAGACCTGTATTCGACCGATAATGACGTACGCAATAGAGACGAGAGCTGACAACACAAAAACAAAATGAATTCTAAGAACTGCCGAAATGAAAGTACTAAGAAGAATATGGGGATACACATTAAGAGATCACATATGCAATTCAACAATACGCGAGGAACATGGAATGCAGGATATAGTAAGATGGGGACGGAAGCGCAGAAGAGCCTGGAATGAGCACGTAGGAAGAATGGCGCAAAATAGGATAGCGAGAATCGCCCGAGATGGAACCAGAAGACCAATAGGTAGACCACCTAAAAGATGGAGAGAGTCCTGGATTTCAACATCAAATGAGATGAATGATTGAGTTGGAAAAAACAGGCTGTAAGCCTATAACAAGAGGAAGAAGAAGAAGACTAATTGATTAACATGAGCACATATATAATTGTTTTCAAACAATAGTGATAACAAAAAATAATGGATAATTTCGTTACTAAATTATACATTTTTTTAAATCTACAGGTGTTTTATACGTAAGCAAGTAGCAATTCCAAATCAGCAGACACAAAGCATAATAAACGACGTAACAAAACCTGAAAGGCGATAATAAAAATCGCCTTCGAATCCTAAAATACTCCAAAATAAAATTTAAATCAATCCGACGATATAACGGGATAATCTTACACTTTAAATTCATCGCCCCCGCAAAAAAGTGCCCCGCCCCCGTCCCGTGTATTTATGTGGAGCACTTCCAAAGGCCGCATGCGATAATCTCTTTCGGGCGGCGTACCACCTGCGTCCTCATATAAATTCAAATTTGATGTATGGCCATGTGAGGTCGAGTAAAAATCCGTCACTATTAATACTAATGGGTTGTGGTTTAGAGGATTTTAACAGTGGCGCAGACCCTACAAGAAATATAGGTATTTAACATCGTTGTGAGTTATTATATTGTTTAGTTATTAAGAGTGAGTAATAGGTTAGCGGAATTAGCATCTGGAAAAAAATTATTGTTAGTAGACTTCCGATTACGTAGAAATCTTCAGAATGATAATAGTAATTATATAGTATCTTATGTCTCATTTTGTTTTTTAGGGAAAATTTTTTATTTAACAATTAAGATGAAAAAAAAACAGTTTTTTCGAGTTCTAGGAAAAATTATTATTTTTTAGTAAAAAAGTTTTAAACAAAAGTTGTCCACTTTAAAAATACCTACAAAATGAGTTAAAGCTCATTCAAATCGGATAATTTGTTTGTTAGTTACTGCAAAAAAAATGCTAAAGGGCTGTTTATTCAGTTGTTAATAAACAATAGAAAAATATATTGCGCTAACTTCATACTACACCGAAAAGAGCCGCTTGTTGCATACAACAAGTATGCAAAATTTCAAATAAAAATATTCAATAGTTTTTTGCACAGTGAATTTATTTCTAACATTTTATGTTGTTTTTGATTATTTATTCTCAGCGATCTAGAAATTGTACAGTAATCTGTGGGTACGCAATAAAAGCTCGATATTTATAATAACAATGACAAAAAAGAACTAAATTAATTGTTGATTATAAATTGTTGAAAAAGATAAACAAATTTGTGGTTGATTTTTTCATTATAAAC
The DNA here is from genome assembly GCA_034092305.1 of Diaprepes abbreviatus. Taxonomy (NCBI): domain Eukaryota; kingdom Metazoa; phylum Arthropoda; class Insecta; order Coleoptera; family Curculionidae; genus Diaprepes; species Diaprepes abbreviatus. The sequence goes on along the minus strand of JASJET010000351.1, from coordinate 137,661 downwards.
AAATAGAATAACTCTTCAACAATTGTTGATATCGAAATGTCGATAAGTGGACGTGATAGGCGAGATGTTGATGCATATTTAAAAAAGAACAAAATTGTTGCCGCATTGTTTATTATTAAGGGATTATTTAAGTAGGAACTCATAGGCAGACCTTTAAACAATTGTATGCAACAGTTTTCAACTCTATTATTTTAAAATTGTTGATGTGGCAATAGTTTATAATTACATCTACTACAAGAGTCAAAAAGTGAGCAGAGGAGTGGATCGTTCTTTCAGCCTGCGGCGCGCGAAAAAAAACGTGACTCGGACCCTTCAAATTCGATATTAGACCAGGGCTTATTTGTAAAATACCAGGGTTTCGTGGATGTGAAATGGAACATGGAGATTTCTTGCTTGAGACCTTTCAGAATAACCTGAATAACGATAAATTTGATATGCGTCAATTCAAAAAGTTGGGCAACATTGTTTTTATTAATAAAAATATAAAATTAATGAAAAAAAAACGGTGTTTTTTCAACTTTTCAGTCGTGTAACTTTGAAGGTATTCATAGAGGAAAGTTGAAGAGGAAAAAAAGTTTCGTAATTAATTTTTCCATACGATAGAGTTAGTCGGAAATTTCAAAATGTATTTCCCTTATTGCAAAATAGCAATAATTAAAAAAAAAGTAAAAAAAGGCAGTTTTTTTAATCAATTTTTTTCGACCATTTAAATTTTTCTGAGGACTTTCATAAAGAAAACTTTATGCCATGATAAAATAAGACGCTAAAATTCGTTAGGATTGAATAGATAGTTTTTGCACAATAATTTTGTAATTTGAATTCTTTTACAAAAAGTAACCATTTTTCAAGTTTGTCTTGAGTCCAAAATATCACGTTAATATATTTAAATTTATTTTCAACATATAGTAGGGAACTCAAGTTTTCCAACGCATTTTTTAGAATCAAATTTGGATTGGACGCCCTCAGAAATTGTTTAAATTGTTGATATTTTTGCTTATAAACAAATAGATTAACTTGGCGGATTTTCATTGGATTTTTCTCTGCAATACATGGTTTGAAAGTACTTGGAAAGACGCTTCTTTTCGTGAAAAAAAAATTCAAATCCGTCAATTGGTTTCCGAGATACAAACTGTCAAAGTTGACAACCTCTTACGGTGAATCTATAAACAATACAGACCTGAATCTTGAACCAAAAACTTTGTCTTGTCGATTTTTTTTTTGACATAAATATTGAAATGTTTATGTTATCGGAAATTTTAATAAAAAATTAAAAGAATATCGCCCAAGCTCGTGAAAAATGATAAACAGAGGGGCGGGAAGTTCTCATTTTAAAATGAATTTTAAAATTCAAAATACATATCTGAAACAAATTTTCATTTTCTCAGCTTCTAATGGAGCAATTTTGATCATTTTTTTTTAAACCGATGAACCGCGAATAATGGAGTTCAAATATCATAATGCCATGTCCCCATCATGCATTCATTTTGTTATAAACAAATGACGTTATTTATGCATCATACTTACATCATACTGCTCCCTACAATGTTAGACTTTCCAAGCGAATCTTTGTTTATTAATATAATTCAGCATACTATAACGATATATATTTACTTTAATTTTCAAAATTGTTTAAACAATCATTGTTTAAAGAAATTGAAAAAAATTTTGGTTTTAAATTATTTTATTCGTAAAATACAGAGTGCCGAAAAACGGTTTTTTAGATATTATATATATATATCGTCATAGTATGCTTAATGATATCAATAAACGCTTGGAAAGCTCAATACTATAGGGTGCAGTATGCTGCATAAATAACGTCATTTGTTTATAACAAAATGAATGCATGATGGGCACATGGCATTATGATATTTGCGCTACATTATTCGCGATTCATCCGTTTAAAAAAAGTGATCAAAATCGCTCGATTAGAAGCCGACAAAATGAAAATTTTTTTTAGATATGTATTTTGAATCTTCGAATCCAATTTTAAAACTAGAGCTCCCCACCCTTTTTTTTTCATTTTTCATGCACGTGGGCGATGTTTTTTTTTAATTTTTTATTAAAGTTTCCGATAACATAAACATTTAAATATTTGTATCAGAAAAGAACTTGGCAAGACAAAGTTTTGGGTTCAAGAATCAGGTCTGTATTGTTTATAGATTCATCGTGACAGGCTGTCAACTTTGACAGTTTGTATCTAAAAAACCAATTGACGGATTTGAAATTTTTTTCATGAAAAGAAGCGTCTTTCCAAGTACTTTCAAACCATGTATTGCAAAAAAAATCCAATGAAAATCCGCCGAAACAATCTCTTTGTTTATAAGTAAAAATATCAACAATGTCTTTAAACAATTCCTGAGGGCGTCCAAATCATCCGATTTTGATTCTGAAAAAAGTACTGGAAAACTTGAGTTCCCTACTATATGTCGAAAATAAATTTAAATACGTTAACGTGATATTTCGGACTCAGACAAACTTGAAAAATGGTCAATTATTGTAAAATTATCGTGCAAAAACTAACGAATTTTAGGGTGTTATTTTATCATGGCATAAAGTTTTCTTTGCTCTAATATGAAGGTCCTTAGAGAAATTTAAATGGTTGAAAAAATTTGATTAAAAAACTGCTTTTTTTACCTTTTTTTAAAAAATTATTGCTATTTTGCAATAAAGGAAATACATTTTGAGATTTCCGACCAACCCTATCTTATGGCAAATTTAATTACGCAACTTTTTTTTCATTTTCAACTTTCCTCTAAAATCAACACGTTCAAAATTACACGAGAGAAAAGTTGAAAAAAAAAACGTTTTTTTTTCGTTAATTTTATATTTTTATTAAAAAAAACAATGTTGCTCAACTTTTTGAATTGACGCATATCAAATTTATCGTTACTCAGGTGATTCTCAAGGATCTAATGCCAAAAATCTCCATGTTCCATTCCACATCCACCTAAAAACAAATAAGCCCTGGTCTATATGTTTTTGAAATCAAATTATTGTTAAACATAGCAATAAACAAATTATTGCACTTTTATACATTTTTTACATAATTATAATTTTACCTTACTGTACTTACGCGCTTTTGTACCATTAATATTTATCGAGATATAGATTGAAACAAGTAGCAACATTTCTTGATAGCATTATTATTTTTCAAAATGCAGAATAAACTACATTTGACGATTAAATTGTAAGCAATTATTCAATAGAGAATTATTGTAATATTACTTATTTTTAAACTTAACAATATTCTTTTGTTTTTTACTCAGCGATTTCTACGATCTTTAATGAAAAAGTACCAAAATGTTCTTGCTAGATTATTTGAAGATGATAGCTGGGTACAAACAATTTACTACGAAATGTTTAAAAAATGAGCTAGAAACTTAACCGTGAAAATAGTACGCATCGCATCGCTAACCTCATTCATTTTTCTTTTTCTCACTATGAAAACAAGAGAAAAATGTCATAAACTTAATATAAAATTTAATATGTGCGACTTGTCATGATGTGGCCCAGTTTGGCACGTACGTAAATTATATATATATATATATATATATATATATATATATATATATATATATATATATATTTATGGCGAAAATTACACATATCCAATTAAGTAAATTGAATCTTGAAATAAATCTACAAAAACTGATTTTTCAGTAGATCCGGTCAAGACAACAGAACTCATATTAAGATATACTGTGTGGGAGTAATTTCTAGACCCAAATGGAATGAATGAACGAAATGTTAATGTATTATTTAATACGTCTCCGTCACTGACGGCGACAAGCAAAGATGTTTACACCTAAATATCTATTTAGGTACTGTGTGCGTTCATTGTTTTTTTTTCTTTTGTTACGTAGTGTATTGTTAAATTATCTTGGGTTTATTGTCAAAGCGTTCTCTAATTTATTTATTGTAATATAGGTGTGTGTGCATTCAATAATTTTTTTGGTACCCATTACTGACGAAATATATAAAAATAAGGATAACTGTTAAATCAAGATTTTATCATTTAGAAGAAGTGAGGGGATCTATAAGGAATTCTAAAAAGTGGAACAACAATCACAAAAGTACAGTATGGTAACCAAAAACAAGTAGTTGATGGGGAGGGGGAGACACCAGCAACATTCCCATATTTAGTGTAAAAGGCAGGATCGGATCTATTTTTCTGAATTTGAAGGTCTTGGAGACGGGGGGGGGGGGCAATCACAAGAAAAAAAAAGTTGCCGACAGGGGGGATGCCAGCAACATACACATTCCTAGTATAAGAGGCAGAATCAGGTCTATTTTCCTGAACTCAAAGCTCTTGGGGGGGGGGGGCTATCGCAAGAAAAACATGTTGTCAACAGGAGAGGAGTGCTAAGAGCATACACATCTAAATATATATATATATATATATATATATATATATATATATATATATATATATATATATATATATATATATATTTATAAAAAAAAAGCTCTTGGGAGGGAGAGATCGCAAGCACACATTCCTATACTCTATTCAAGAACTAGAGAGTAGCAAAACTCTTACCGAAATCTCCAACGTACCTGCACCAGTGCCGCAGGAAACTGAGGACTGCCGTAAATCTAATTATCTTTAATTATATTTAAATATTATAAGCTTTTATAAATTTACTGCCACAATAAAATTTCTGATAGTTCAATTTAATTTCTATCAGTGAGCAAAGTACACCTTACAGTGTGTCCTCAGTGATTTATCTTATTTGATCTTGTTTTTATAAATTATTTGAGATTAGTGAGATACCCAAAAGATATGGCTTCCACCTCAATATTTATTCCAAAATCGTTAAACCAGAGCATTTTTTCCTCAACGAAAAACTTATTACGATGAATGTTTATGATGCCTTAAGATATCAATATCTAGATAATAATGTTCAAACCTTTGTTGAGATGTGTTCCAACATTGAAGGAGAAAAAAACGACTGGAATTGTTAATACTCCCAAGCCACATTCGATCACAGGCAAACGAAAAATCTCGTTGAAACAAAAGATGAAAATTGCAATTAAAGGAGTTGTACATACATTTTATTATGAGAAGCAGATCCAAACTGTCGACAAAATTCTAACTAAAATCAATGAAGATCGCGATTTACCTGGAATTAAAAGAACTGCACTCGGGAAATTGCTTAGAGAAATAAACTTTTGCTGGGAAAAACCGGATAGAAAATCTGTTCTTATAGATCGTCCGGAAACTGTCCGTTGAAAAAGGAAATATATTTCAAGTAAAAGGTAGAGTTGCTAGAAATAACACAACCTACAAAATTAGTAATTTAATTGAAATAAAGTTACTGCGAAAAATTGGGAAAATCCATATAATAAAAGAATAAAACAATATGTGGAAACTCGATCTCATGATGGGTTAGATAGAGGAACCAATTATAATTAATTTGAGCGAAGATAGCTTCACTGACTTTGATTCGGAATTAGATATGTAATGTTTAGCAGTGTAAACACAATTTATTATTTAAATTTTTATTTTTGTTGTATTTTATTGTTTAATGTTGTTTATAAATTTTTTTATATTTTTATTTTAGTGTGTCCCACTCTTTAATTTTATATATACTTAATTCCAATTAGCCGTAAGTTTTTGATTATTTTGTGTGTAGAATTAACATATTTATTTTATTTTTTTGAGACTATCGGATTTCCATATAATAAAGTAAATTAAATTAAGATATCAATTCAAATAAGAATAAAAATAAGTAGGTCTAATTTTATCTGTAACATATAAAAACTAATTTTATTTGAATTCCTTTTTAGTGTTTAATTGTAATTCTGCAGATAGTTTAAGAAATAAATAAAATGAATCGTCAAATATCCTAAAAATTTTTTTAAGTAATAATAAAATGACAGATAGCCCCAAAATTATTTTAATATTATTTTTATATATGTTTAACTTTTTATATTTTTGCCAATGGGTATTTTGTAAGTATTTAAATTATAACTTAGAAATTTTTGTAAGAATAAGGCTACGTTTTAGTCTGAATGTGCCTAAAACGGTTTCTATGACAAAATTAAAATAATAAAAATACAGTGGTGATTTGTGTTAAATATGTGAAAATTATCTACATTTTGTAATGTATGTGAATTACTAAGAAGTCATAAGAAATAAAATAATATTATAAAAACTTTTTATTTTAAGTTTGTTGCCGAAATAACATTTTGTGCCATAAACACTTAGTGATAAAATAAACCTCCTTCCGACGCCTATGACAAGGATTAAAATCCTTTTTAACACTCCACACTTCCAAATTTCTATTGTTATCCAACCCAAATAGTCCATTATTATGGACCGGTATTTTTGATTATAAAATTTCTAACCCATTCCTATGAAAAATATATGTATCTAACAGATTTTGCCAAAGACACCGGACTAAAGAACACAGGTAGTTTGCGAAGAAAAAAAGGATAAAAAATGATTTATTACTCTCTCTAGTTCTTGAATAAACTATAGTATAAGTATAAGGCAAAGTCAAGTCTATTTTCCTGAGCTCAAAGATCCGCGCCTATGTATATATATATATATATATATATATATATATATATATATATATATATATATATATATATATATATATATATATATATATATATAGTTCGTATCTATTGTATAGTAAATTTTTAGCTTCTCGCAGAAATTGCAAAATAATATGTGCGTGTTGTAGTATACTTAGTATTAGTTGTTGACGAATAAACATTATTTAATCTATGCAAATACATACTGCAGGTTTGTCATTTTCGAGAAACGCAAATTAAAGTAGCTTCAGGGCTTTACCTCTTTGCCACCTATAACAATATTCTTCAAATTATTTCTAAACAAACCGACAATACCGTGTCCAGTAAACAAGTTCATAGTTTATTATAGTACAAGATCTTTGTAGACCAGTTTGATATGAAATAATGGAAAAAGTTGTATTATTGCTAGTAATAACTCATTAGACTTAATTTATGAATAAAGAATTAACAGAAATTCAGAAGATACAGGTTGGTTGAAAAGTTTTGAAAGCGACACCTATTAACCAGTATAGGAATCAAAATTTATACGCCATTTTATTATTTTATCTTCTACATGAACACACACAAAAGTTTATTTCTATCTGTCAATTCATTCTTTCTTTACAAGCCATTTGAAGTTGACTTGTCAGTGAATTTTTATACAATGGATAAAACCGAATATCGTGCAGTGATAAAATTCTTTGTTTTGGAGGGTTTATCAGCAATAGAAGACAGCCCAGAGACAAAAATATATATTTTTTAAATAGATCTTAAAAATATACGTCATTTTTAACAATTTGGTGTAAAAATGGTTGCTGTATCTTCATTAGGAGAGCGGAAACCCAAGGTCAAACTTTCAACTTTGAGGTGAATTTTCTCAGAAAATATAAATGATACAGATTCTGAATTTACCGTACTTTTTTAGATAGAAAATATTTCTATACGTTGTGAATTTCGAGACAATAGTTAGTAAATAAATATAGTTTTATTTTAAACAAAGAAAAATGTTATTTTTTGCGAAAAAAAAAATATATATATTTCAATAACTAGTGGCGTCACCTTTCCCTTTATATCTACGACTCGATAGGTAATTCAATTATCTATAACTTTTTTCTTGAAACTATTTTCATACGACATTTAAATATAAGATAAACTGGAAAAAATCGAAAAAAGCGACCATTTTAGGTCGGCCATTTTGTTAGCACTGGGTTGCCATTGTTAACATTGAGATATGTTATTTAGAATGACGAAATATATTCTTTCCAAAAATACATTCGCAGGTTACATTGTTTTCGCAACAAAAGTCTAATTTTTATGAAGTATTAGAGCTATGGAAGACTGCAGTGTCATTTTTATCGGCATTGGTATACCACAGCAATGCTTCATTTCGACAGCTGATCAACTGGTAGCTATTTTTCTATACTTATTAGAATTTTTAGCTTTATTGAAAGTTCAGCTTTGGAAGCTTAAAATCACTACCCATGTAAAATACTTGGCTTATAACAGTATTTGTTATTCTGACCTGTACCAGAGGGTACATTCAAATAGCTAGACTTCACTTTATTGCAACCTATGCATCCTCATTGCTGCCTTCGATCTGAGTAATGTACCAAGGAGTAGAAGATCAAGAAGCTACTTCAGTTAGGGTCCTATTGAGGATATTTGTAACACAGAGGGAAACTAGTCCCTAGATTTTGGAAAGCTCCAGTTCTGTCTGTATATGATTTCTGCCTGATCGCTATACACAATATTAAACCATAGGTTGACATGAGATTTACCGCGGCAGTGTAAAACCACTGCATTGTTCTTAGATTGAGTCCCCAGATCCTGTCCATAGCCATTAACTACATTTATTGTCGGATATCTCCTACAAATATTAATTTCGGGTTACTTTTATATATGCAAGGTTAGTATTTAACCTCTCAAGACGTGCATCTTCGAGATAGCTCTTAATTCAACAGTGATAAACATGACTATCTTAAGTTCTGGAATATAATTCCTTTAAATAGAATGGTTACATGAGTTGCATTAAACTGAAAATTTTGTCTGTAATTTATCAATTTATTGCATTTTTTCGTTTTGATCAGTATTTATTTGCAAAATTGAAGATATAGGTACAAAAGCTTACGGACTAAAAGGTCGTGCTTGCCCTCGGTCCCGAAAAATGCCGAGCACGGCAGGCTAATTTTAGCGCGAGCCGTGCCGTTCATCATAACCATTATAAACGCAGGATGGCGGCCATTATTCAGATGCCGCGGAAAAGAAGGCCGTAAGTCAGTGGTCGATGTAATATAGACTCGAGATGGGAGGTTAGCCACTTCCTGGTAATGGTAAGTACGATGCTTTTTTTGTATCGGTATTCAATATAGTGTACTGCAGCAAAAAAAATTAAAAATCCTAGTAGAGCTGACGAAAAGCATTAAATATAATGACAAAAGGAAGAACAACCAGCAGGACCAATTTTCTGCACAAAAATATAGTTGGTGAGTATGACATCATTCTTAACAGACTAAAATTTAAATTATGCGAAACAAAACCTCTGTTGCAGGAATTACTTCCAAAAGCGAAAATTATTCTTCATCTTTTTAAAGCTGTTGCTTCCATTTGGAGAAATCAAAAGTTAATAAACATAGGCATAGCTTTTTCTTTTAAAATTTAACATAATATTACCACAGATTATTTCATCTTCCAGATGCGACAAAAGGTATTAACGCCAAAACTAAAGTTCGTGACCTTGCTTGCTTCACAACCCCCTCTTACAGTGAGATAAAACTGTGAAAAATGTAGCTCTGTTTATATTATCTCCCATTCTATGGTACTTTGAAGTTTACCAAAAAATATTCAACACGTATTTTTTACATCTTGAATAGAATTTCTAGAGGGCGGAACCCCCAAGTTTATCTTTACAAAATCATTTACATAATGTTGCAAATATCGCCGTATCTTGTACAGGTCACATGAAGCTATTGTTAACATTTTATATACTAATATGCTTTAAATCCATTTTAAATCGTCTCCGAATATTGCTCAAAACATTTGACACAAAAGCAATCATCGTTACCACTGACTTTACTCTTTTTTATTAAAGGCTCATCGTTGCTCTCATTCCAGATGTCTTTCTCTGACACTTTAGGGTTGAAATTTTAACCTTTTTTTATAAAAAATTTTAACAACATAATCTTTATTTCACAATTCTGGTTTTTATTTATCTCTTTTCTTTTTCGTTTTTCTTTTTTGTCTATAATGTGTTGCAGATTATTCAGAACGTTTGCACCTTATTTCAGACTTTTACTAAAGGAAATTTGTGTAATAGGAATTGGAGAAAATTTGTTTAAATATTTGCTTGAAGTAGCACTGTCTCTGTTGTTCTCCGTAGGTATAACCTGGGAAATTGAACTCCCATTTTGATGGACTAAATATGTAAGGGCTGGTTCTGAAGGCCTAAGTTCAGGTATAGGTGTTTTTGAACGCGCGTTTGGAATTTTTGCTGCCGATTCCAGTATAGAAAAAAAGTGATCTAGAATTGCATTGGGGTGGAAAGGAAATGTTCCTACAGCTTTAAATTTATTAACAGCATTTCCCACAGAGGCTGCTCTTACCCATGCTTTACCGATAACTGTTTCAGCTCGATATCTTGTGAAATATCTGCAACGACAATTTATAGTTGCGCTTCTTGATTACAATATGCTTTAAAAGGGAGAAAAAAATCTTTTAATGACTGAAAGGCCTCTGTGCTATGACTGGGGAAGCACATGAGGATACTATCTGGCTTTTTAGGAATAAAGTGTTCTTTTAACCACCGCAAAAACAATTCATAACTCATAAAAAGAAAATATTTTATTCATATAAATTTGGTTTTCTGTTATCGTCTTTAAATATCAGAACCGGTGGAAGGTATTTTCCTTTATTGCTACAACACGCTACCATGGTAACATTTTTTCCTCTTTCCTTTTATGTTAGCAGGTGTGCATCCTTATTTCCTTTATTTATGACTACTTTGCCTGTTTTATTTAATAGCAGAGCTCCCGTCTTAACCATATTAAATATATTAGATGGTTTTTCATGCCTACTCCAGCAGATTTAAGAAATCATTGACATCTTGTCTGTTCATATCACGAGCCTTAGAAAACTAAAGACCTTCTGCTTGTTTAACTTGTAATTTATTGGATTTCTGGATTTCTTTCTGAAAATGATTACAGCCAGACGAAACCCGTCATTTCTTTTACTGTAGAAAATGTATGTTCATCTTTTCGCCAAATTGATAAGAAAGCATCCTAACAGTAGTTCCATCTGGAGCAAAGCCACCTGCTAATAATCGTTGCATTTGCGTAACTAATATTTTTATTATTCGTTTTACCGAGAACACCTGCAAAAAATCCTACTTGACATTATCACTACATTAAAAATGTTTTAATGAGATTTATGTAGAAATGTGTTGCCTAAAATACAAGATAAACAGCCTGTTTATGTTATCTGCAAATTTTATTTCTATGCATTATTTAACTGATAATAATATGCAATAATATAACGTTAATAAATATTAAAAGTTAAAGTTTTGCGAGGCCTTTTATAATGCATCCAATGTGATAAACGAAATGCAGGCATGAGCCATAGGCAACCTACATTACTATTATATTTTTGTAGTTGTATACTGTCTACCTCCATTCTCAATATAATGACCGTAGCAAAACTTAATCATATAGTTCAGCAAACTTAGTTTCATATATAATATGGTAAATGGGTAAAAAAAGTATAATCTCATTTTAAGTAAATACCTGAACAAATCAGATCTAGAATTAAAAAAAATATATGCTATTTATTAACGAACTTCAAAAAAGAAGAGATGCAATTGATTTAACGGAATGGTTGCACCGATTTTAATGAAGTTTTTTGCGCTATGAAGGCTCTTCTTTTGTCATTATCAGTTTCACTTCTATCACTTGAAGTAATCGTGATCACTTCGACCCAATGACAAGTAAATGCATATTCAAAAGAACATGAAGTTCTCAGTTTTACTTTGTTCACTTTGATCAGTGATAATTTACTCAAAAGAATACAGCCATGTTTTAAACAACAATAGATTTGTTTGAAGGCTGTTTATGGTCGGTGGGGGAGACGCTTTTTTGATGTTTGACAGACATAAACTATTTACTTATCTTGTCTTTCAGTTTAATTGCATGTCGTGACTTTTTTCGGTGTTTTTAAGTGTTAAAAATTACTATAAATGTGAAATTTACAATTAATATTAACAAAAAGAGGATTTAAAAACTTATTTGTATCGGTAAATATTGTTAGATATTGTTTACATGTTGAAAATAACAATAATAATAATCTAGCCAACCATATATACATTTTTATTTTCAGAACTGACGTACCGATTATACTCGTTTAAATAATGCAATTAGAAAAGGATAGCATAAAATCGGTATGTCTGTATCAAGAAATGAAATATCTACACTTTTCCAAATATAAATAAAAATATTATTACGTTAGTCAGCGTTCAAACAACCGGGCCCTAGTTCTGACGTTATGCTACTTCTACAGGGGTACGTTCGAAGGGTGGTCTCATTCTATTTTGTCGGAAATAGCTTCAATAAAATCCAAGATGATGCGTATAATATGGCGCACAAAAAAATAATTTTTTTCTAAAACTGGTACCTCTTTCGATTTTGTTCAAAATTGTTATTGGGGGCTTTTGGGTGTGTAAATTACAAACTGGAAATAATTTTTAAAAAATGACAATATGGCGGATGCAATATGGCCGACATATAATTTTATATTTTCAGATTATGTCTAAAATTGGTTAGACGGCGTAAATTAACATTAGATAAGAGTTTAATTTTTTTTTAATTCAATTTAGCGGATCCAACATGGTGAGTTGGGAATTTTATTAAGCACGTTTATTCAAAATTAATATTAAGGAGTTTTTAGGGTCATAGGTTACGAATATGAAGTTAAGTTTTTACAATTTAATATGGCAGATCTAATCTGGAGATCAAAAATTCTACATTTTCCCCATTTTGACCAAAAATATGTCTGACTAAAAAATGTATATGTCTCAAGTTCTTTCAATATCGGTATTAAGGGGTTTTGAGAGGCCTCGAATACAACTTTAGATAAAATGGGTACTTTTTTGCGACCTTGGAAAAATTACCAGATCTGGTATCTAGTTTTAATAATTTATGGATTTCATAACCGGGGGGGGGGGGGGGGGGAATCGCTATGGTAAGAAAGCAATTACAAATAACGTATTTCTGAATCTTTTTATGTGAATCGCATTTTTTCAGGTATTAACTTGACGCCTACTTCAAAAATTTCAATTTCATATACAAATTTATGTTATTTTTCGCTTTTTGACGCATTTTTATAAGTCGACTCCAAGGGTCTAGCCGATTAAGAATATCAAAACTACTCCCTCGGTAATAAAAAATAAAAAGCACCCGGTTGGTGTACATCAAAAAGTACCCACACAAAAATATTTTTAGCCACTTTTATCGTCACATAACCACAAAAAAATAAATAAAACGTCTTTTTTTGTTTTTTAACGGTATCTTCGGTTTTAATTATCTTAGAAACTTCCTTTCTTTTTCATTTTGTAGGTTTTTTTTATTGCCTACAATAAGGTATTTTTTTACAAAAATTTTTGGCGCAAAATTCATATTTTTATAAGTGTTCGAAAATTTTTAAATTCAACAAAATAAAAAATAGGACAACGCAGGGCCGAGAAAAAAATATGTTATTTTTAGACGTCAAACTATGTCCATGAAATTTTTCAGATTTTTAAGAGTGGTGAAACATAGTCAAAATGGCAAAAAACGGCATTTATTAGCATTTTTATAGAGTATATACCGGGTGTCAACGAATCTATTAGACAAGTCATAATTTCTAGAGTATTATGTGTATCAAAATGAGAATTGGTACAGGCAAATGGTATGTGAAGGGGAGAGTTTTTGCATATTTTCCACTTTCCGGCCACTTCCGGTTTCACCGGAAATGGTCCCGGTTTTGAATTTTTAAATGGAACACCCTCTATATTTTAACATTTTTGGATTTCTGAGACAATTCTAGATCAGAATGTGACATTTTAAAAACTTTTTACGTCCACTTCATTTTTTTAGAGCCACTTTTAAAATTGCATCTAGGTGGCCATGATCGGACGCAAACTAATCTAAGGGCCTTAGGTGATGTCAAAAAAATACAATCGCAAAGTTTTAGTTACTAGTATGAAAGACAGGAATAAGACAAGTTGACAAAATTACGTTTTCATTTCTAACTATTAATTTTCAAATGGCGGCCCCTTTTTGACAACTACTTTTCGAAAAAAGCATTCTTTGACGAATCTAACGGTGCTAATTTATTTGCGATTGGATTAGACATAAGAACAGAAATTAAATATTATTAAGCAAAATATTGGATAATTTATTTACTTATGACAAGTGCGCCATGGACAGCCATGATGCATAATAATTTGCAACTGTTTTTATCAAGTCTTCTTTGGAAAATAAAGCACTCACTTAAGTAGATAATTACAGTGACATACGCTCTAAGAACAGACGTAAAAGTTTCTTAATTTTCGTTAAGTTTAGTTTAAATTTTCGTTAAAATAATGTATACTCAAAGTAGATATGTTATTAATATTAACGAAAATTAAGAAACTTTTACGTCTGTTCTTAGAGCGTATGTCACTGTAATTATCTACTTAAGTGAGTGCTTTGTTTTCCAAAGAAGACTTGATAAAAACAGTTGCAAATTATTATGCATCATGGCTGTCCATGGCGCACTTGCCATAAGTAAATAAATTATCCAATATTTTGCTTAATAATATTTAATTTCTGTTCTTATGTCTAATCCAATCGCAAATAAATTAGTACCGTTAGATTCGTCAAAGAATGCTTTTTTCGAAAAGTAGATGTCAAAAAGGGGTCGGCCATTTGAAAATTAATAGTTAGAAATGAAAACGTAATTTTGTCAACTTGTCTTATTCCTGTCTTTCATACTAGTAACTAAAACTTTGCGATTGTATTTTTTTGACATCACCTAAGGCCCTTAGATTAGTTTGCGTCCGATCATGGCCACCTAGATGCAATTTTAAAAGTGGCTCTAAAAAAATGAAGTGGACGTAAAAAGTTTTTAAAATGTCACATTCTGATCTAGAATTGTCTCAGAAATCCAAAAATGTTAAAATATACAGGGTGTTCCATTTAAAAATTCAAAACCGGGGCCATTTCCAGTGAAACCGGAAGTGACCGGAAACTGGAAAATATGCGAAAACTCTCCTCTTCACATACCATTTACCTGTACCAATTCTCATTTTGATACACATAATACTCTACAAATTATGACTTGTCTAATAGATTCGTTGACACCCGGTATATATATATATATATATATATATATATATATATATATATATATATATATATATATATATATATATATATATATATATAGTTTAAGACAACTGAGGATTGATGTAGAACAACCGGGTGTTTTTATTTTTTTAGTAACGAGGAGGGGGCAGTTTCGACCCTTATAATCGGCTAGATCCGTTGCAGCAATTGGTTCAGAACGCCTCCATTGATGCGAATGAAATTTTTTGCATTATATCATGAAATTGCTGAGATTAATAATTTTTGTTCATAAAAAATTTCATTTTTCTGGAATCCACGCTCGATATTTGTAATTAGGGCGTTAAAATACATATAGAAAATTTTGGTGGAACCATGTCTTCTTATCGGCTACAAAAACACCCTGAGCTCCCGGATTACTTATTTGCATATTAAATCAAGATAATAAAAGAATTATAATCCATACTGGAAAATAGTGCATCAGAGTAGGCAATGTGACCTTACATCTCTCTATAAATAGTAAACCGAAATGAGTTTTTTAAGTCATAAAACCAGAGTCTTGAAAAGAAATCATATTTGTTCCTAGAGTAACCCCCTACTCACACCTGCATCGATTAATTGAAAACTAGAAAATAAAACACAGGAAATTCCAAATTTATAACTCTCCCAAACAAACATCTACTATTAAAACTGAAATGGGTCTTCAGGATTATTTTTAGACTCGAAGGTTTTATCCCCTTTCTTCTCATTTACATGCAGACTCTTGTCTTCTCTATCCGAACAAAACAACATTAAGTTGTTGTCTAATACCGGATAGATTTATCCCTGTCACTACCTCAATTCCATCTATTAACATTAGATCTGTTTTCGACAAATCGTTTTCAGTTAGTTCATTATTGGCAACTTGCTGGATTTTTTTGTAATCTGTTTTCGAATGGGAAGATTAGGACTCGGTTGAAGATTATTATTGATAGAGTGAAAATACCGGGTAGAGCAAAAAAAAATGTATTTTTTTACGGATATATTAAAGTGGGTATTTTCTTTCAAAGCTTTCTTATGTGTTCTTTTTCTTTTTCTTTGGTGTCAATTAGGTGAAGGAATCTTGAACTTATGGTGTTCAATAAACACATTCACATTTTTTTCAACATTGAATCAACGTTTCTGTAGTTGATGTTACGTTTTTTATAGAATTTATCTATGTTGATTTTTGAATAAATTTTTTAATACATTGTTGATGGACCTTTCGAAATATTATGGGATAATATGAATATACAGGGTGAGTCAACGATTTGATGAAGTAGGTTTGTGCCTTTTCGGTGAAATTAACAAAGAAACTATATTTATTGTTTGATACAGTTTATTTTTACGCAGATTTTAAAAAATATTTAGGACTCTACAGGGTGAGCCAAAAAACTAGGACTGCATAAAGTTGTATTTTTTAAATAGAACACCCTATATCGTATTTTCGATTTAACTAATAATTTTAAATCTTTTTTATTAAGAGTTTACTATAACAAAACTTTATAGTTTCTGAGATAATTAAGTTTAAAGAAAAAAAGTCACATTTTCAAGCATCAATTCAATCCTAAATAACGTTTTCAATTTTGTGACAAATATATTCAAATTTGGAATTTACCAAGGCCAAGGACAAGTTAACATAATTTTTACCTAATATTTGCAATAAAAGCTACAGGGTGTTGAACACATCGGCTCAAATTTGAACAAGTTTAAATGAATAAATATCTTTTTTTTTAAATGGTACATCCTGTATATTTTCATGTTATTTAATAGAGTAATAAAAACCCTAAAAGTTTTGTTCAATATATCCTATACCTATTTATAATAGTTTTTGAGATATTTCAGTTTTTCTTATTTTCCATACTTTTTTACAGAAATAGTCTTCATTATCATAGTAGCCATGTAAAATAATACAAAGAAACTACAGAAACAAACAGAGTGTGGTTAAATATGATGAAATACATTATTCGTTATATTACAATGGCAATAGTTTAATTAAACATAATGTGAAAAAATTAACACAACAATAACTACAAGGCAAATACATATTTACTTTTATACTAAATTGAAACAAAAAAATTACCTATTAAATACTGAGATTAATTATTTCTTTTTAATAAGTGTTCGAATAAACGACCCTCTTGTGCAATGCACAAATTTAGTCTTTTTTGCAGATTTTCTCGGACCCTGGACAAAATTAGTGGCGTTATTGTTCTACTGGTATCCCTAATCCTGTTTCGCATATCTTCCACTGTTGTTGGTGGATTAACATACACCTTATTTTTAATATAACCCCATAGGAAGAAATCTAATGGGGTGATGTCGCAAGACCTTGGTGGCCACTCAATGAAACCCCCACGTCCAATCCATTTTTGCGGATATCGTTGGTCCAAAAACGCACAAACTTCACGATGGTAATGCGGAGGCGCACCATCGTGCTGGAACCACATACTGTCGAGCTCATCCCTATCGAGACCTTGAAGCAGTTGGGGTAGTTCTTGTTGTAGAAAGTTCAGGTAACTATGGCCATTTAGTGGTTCATTAAAAAAGTGGGGTCCAATAATTCGATTATGATGAATACCACACCAAACATTTAATGACCAGTGGTTTTGATGTTGCACCTCTCTAATCCAAAATGGGTTTTCTGTGGCATAATAATGCATGTTGCGTCTATTTATGGCACCGTTACTTCTAAAAGTAGCTTCATCACTAAACATTACCTTGCATAATAAATTTGGATTTAATTGAATCTCCGCATTTATTGTACGACAAAAGTTTACACGACTTTCAAAATCCTGTCCATGCAATTCTTGGTGTAATTCCATGTGATATGGATGATAGCTATATTTCTTGGTAGTACGATTAGCGGTGGATTGTGATGTTTCACATAATGCTGCTAACTGACGGCTACCAATATAAGGATTTTCCTGAACATTTAACAATACTTGTAGTTCTTTTTCTTCATTAGTTACTGGTTTGTTGACTACTTTACGTTTTGGATAATCAACAGTACCAGAAGAATCAAATCTTTGCATTAAGTTTTGAAAAGTATGGGTATTAGGCTGGCGTCGATCAGGATACTTCATTTTGTAAATTCTTTGAGCAAGAAGGCAATTTTTTTGAGCCTCTCCTATTGTATAAATCATATCTATTAACTCATTCTTTGGAAAATTCATTTTACAATATAAGATGAATGCAAAAAAAACCAAACCACACTACATAAAAACCAAAAAAAGCGATTGCAGTTATAAATTTGACCCTCAGAAAAATGTTCTTTTACATTGTTTTTGCCATGGCTACTATGATAATGAAGACTATTTCTGTAAAAAAGTATGGAAAATAAGAAAAACTGAAATATCTCAAAAACTATTATAAATAGGTATAGGATATATTGAACAAAACTTTTAGGGTTTTTATTACTCTATTAAATAAGATGAAAATATACAGGGTGTATCATTTAAAAAAAGAGATATTTATTCATTTAAACTTGTTCAAATTTGAGCCGATGTGTTCAACACCCTGTAGCTTTTATTGCAAATATTAGGTAAAAATTATGTTAACTTGTCCTTGGCCTTGGTAAATTCCAAATTTGAATATATTTGTCACAAAATTGAAAACGTTATTTAGGATTGAATTGATGCTTGAAAATGTGACTTTTTTTCTTTAAACTTAATTATCTCAGAAACTATAAAGTTTTGTTATAGTAAACCCTTAATAAAAAAGATTTAAAATTATAAGCTAAATCGAAAATACGAATCGTATATAGGGTGTTCTATTTAAAAAAATACAACTTTATGCTGTCCTAGTTTTTTGGCTCACCCTGTAGAGTCCTAAATATTTTTAAAATTTGCGTAAAAATAAACTGTATCAAACAATAAATATAGTTTCTTTGTAAATTAAATTAACTGTATCAAACAATAAATATAGTTTCTTTGTAAATTTCACCGAAAAGGCACAAACCTACTTCATCCAATAATTGACTCACCCTGTACAGTTTGGTTGAAAAGTTTTGAAATCAACACCTGTTAATCAGTAGAGGAATCAAAATTTATACGCCATTTTAATATTTCATCTTCTATATGAACACACACAAAAGTTTATTTCTATCTGTCAATTCATTCTTTGTTTACAAGCCATTTGAAGTTGACGTGTCAGTGAATTTTTATACAATGGATAAAACCGAATATCGTGTATTGATAAAATTCTTTGTTTTGGAAGGTTGATCAGCAACAGGGATTCATATAAAAATGGTGAAAGTGTTTAAGGAATCTGCTCCGTCATATCCAACTGTGCATCGATGGGTTTTAGAGTCTAAAAGTGGTCGTACAAGGGTTGAAGATGAACCACGTAGTGGACGTCCAAAAAGTGCAACAACACCAGAGATCATTGAGCAAGTCTATGATATTGTTTTTAAAGATCCAAGTTCGACTAAGCGTGAAATTACTGATACCATAGGCATCTCGGACGAACGAATACTCTATATTTTACACGAAGAATTACGTATGAAAAAGCTATTCGGAAAGATAGTGCCGCATTCATTAACAATTCAACAAAAGCTGTATCAAAAACAAATTTGTAAGCGTAATTTGGGGCGTTTTAAGCAGAATAAAACCGATTTTGTGCATCGTTTTGTAACTGTCGATGAGACTTGGATTTACCGTCATGATCCTAAACCGAAACAAGAACGTTTACAGTGGGCTAAAGGTGGTTGTTCAGCTTCAACAGGTCAAGTCAGAACGATCGGCAAAAAAGGTTATGGCATCAGTTTTTTGGGATTCAAAAGGGATTTTGTTGATTGATTATCTTGAGAAAGGTAAAACAATTAATTCTGAGTATTATTGCAACCTTTTGGACCAGTTGGATAAAAAAGTTCGTGAAAAAAGACCTGGCATACAGAAGAAAAAAAAACATTTTTCATCAAGACAATGCACGTCCTCTCACAAGTGGTTTGACGATGGCTAAATTGAAAGAATTAAAGTACGAATTGTTTGAACACCCACCGTATTCACCAGATTTGGCTCCCTCCCACTACTACCTCTTCAGGAATTCGAAACAATTTCTTCGTGGAAAACGTTTTTCGTCGAATGAAGAAGCTATTGCAGCCGTGAAACATTATTTTGCAGAGCTTCCGGAAAACCATTACAAAGATGGTATAAAATTATTGAAAGATCGTTGGAATAAGAGTGTTGAAATTGAGGGAGATTATATTGAATAAAAAAACTCATTTCATAAAAAAATAAACATTCTTTCATTTTCGCTTTAAAAACTTTTCAACCAACCTGTATGTATGTGTATATATATATATATATATATAAGTTGGTTTTTAATAAATATGATTATATTATTTAGTTGATTGTTGTTTTGTAGAGTTGAATAAACATTAATTTTAACTATTTTATAGCGTTAGGAATAACGTTTTTTAACGTGACATTGTCCTAATAGTCCAATAGGGTTTACTAACCAAAACTTTTGGTTACAACTTTTTTTATACTTTGATTCAACGTTCGTGTGGATGTTGACTACGTCCTGTACTTATGATGGGTGATGGTGAGGAATCTGTTCATGTGAGTTGGTTTTCAATATACGTTATATTACAGGTGTCCGTTCATTATATTGGTAACTAGGATGTCTAGAAAGGGAAGCTGATTGTTTTCTTCAAGTATCAGAGTGAATAGAATTAAGGAAATGAAAGAATCAGTTGAGCTGACGTTTACCATGGGGCCATATTACAAATAAATTATCCATGTAGCTTTGATATAGAAATAAAACGCGAATAAATTTGGATCATCTGGAGATAGTGATTGGGCCATGACAACGCCATCTATCGGTCTGTAAATCGGACCGTTAAATACGAGACATGGCAATATCTGGTAAGGTTCATAACGTGAGTCTTGTGTTGGAGCAATGATGTCTTCTTAGTCAAGCCTTATGAACTCTAAAATTTTTTGGACTTTTTCACGTAAGATTCGGCCTTCTGCACACGTGGTTGCATAAAATCAATAAGATATGTTTCTAATTCTAGGCTATTAAATTACAGTCAATAAAAAAACAAATAAAATAATGGAAAACAGAATTAAAAGGTTTTATTATTGACAGGAGGCAACCATGCTGATAGATAGAATATCTAGAACAGATAATAACTAAAGGGTGTTTTTTATAGAGGTATAAAACCTTAAGTTGGCAACACTTTTTTAACTGGCGGCCATTTTGTCAGCTGTCAAGTGATTTATGTTTAGTTTGGTTTGGCATTTCAACATGAATAGACTGACGCCTGAACAACGCTTCCAAATTGTGCAAATTTATTTTGAAAATCATGGTTTTGTCCGAAATACGTATCGCGCACTACGTCCATTTTACGGTCAACATAATCGTCCATCAGAGCAATTAATTCGATTAACTATGAAACGTTTTCGCACCACGTTTACTCTAAATGATAATACGCATCCACAGAGACGTCGTACAATGCGTACAGAGGAAGTTATTGCTGCTGTAGAGCGGAGCGTAGAGGAAGATCCGAATCAGTCTATCCGTCATCGTGCACAGGAATTGGATATGTGTCCATTCACTTTATGGAAGATTTTGCGGAAAGATCTTGGTTTGCGTGCTTACAAAATCCAACTCGTGCAAGAATTGAAGCCATACGATCACCTAGCAAGGCGTAGATTCGGTGAATGGGCCCAAAACAAGATTGCCGTTGATCCCGATTTTCATAAGCGAATTTTGTTTAGCGATGAAGCTCACTTTTGTTTGAATGGATACGTCAATAAACAAAACTGCCGTATTTGGAGTGATGATAATCCTCAAGTGTATGTTGAGACACTGTTACATCCAGAAAAACTGACTGTTTGGTGTGCTTTATGGGCTGGTGGAATCATTGGTCCGTACTTCTTTAAAAACGATGCTGGTCAGAACGTTATAGTCAATGGTGACCACTATAGAGCCATGATTACTGACTTTTTCGTTCATCAATTGAACAACCATGATGTGCAGGAGCTGTGGTTTCAACAAGACGGCGCAACATGTCACACAGCTCGTGCCACAATTGATTTATTGAAGGAAACGTTTGGTAACCGCATAGTTTCACGTTTCGTACCCTTGAATTGGCCTCCAAGATCGTGCGACTTAACGCCACTAGACTATTTTCTGTGGGGATATGTGAAGTCGCTAGTCTACGCCGATAAGCCCGAAACGATTGATCACTTGGAGGACAACATTCGCCGCGTTATTGCAGATATACGGCCTCAAATGTTGGAAAAAGTCATCGAAAATTGGACCTCTAGATTAGACTACGTCCGAGCCAGCCGTGGCGGTCATATGCCAGAAGTCATATTTAAATTATAATGCCAGAAGGTTATCGTTCGAATAAAGTAAATTTCATGTCAATTTAAAAAATTCATCTTTGTTTTATTCCATTTAAAATTTCTATAACCTCTATAAAAAACACCCTTTATATAAACAAGAGCAAGATTTTTAGATCGCACGAACTTTATAGAAGTTTGCGAAGATGCTGTGCTTAAAATGTCTAAACAACTTTTTTAAACACCTTGTATTTATAATAATATTATTTCAGTTAATCTAAAAGATCGGAGACTTTTTAAATGATGGATTTATATATATATATATATATATATATATATATATATATATATATATATATATAGATATATATATATATATGTAACTCTTTTTAATAATATAAAAGATTTTTGAAAATAAAACTTCATCAGTTTATTACGTTCTTATCTATTGAACGAAAATTCGCCAATAAGAATTTCACGAACAAGCTCAACAAAATCAACAAGTTTACAACTACGAGAAGTTGGGAAACTTTCAGTTACTAAATATATTGTGCAATCTAATAAAGAAAAACTTTCAAGTTTCGAGAGGAAGGTTAGGACGTTAGAAAGAGGAGTTTTTGATTAAATTAGATTAGATGTATGTGTACAGGGTTTAATAAAAGAGAAATACTGGTAAGTAAAATGTTAATAAATGTTTCTACCGAATGTGTATTTCAGTTATCAAAATATATTAAAAATTCTTATTTAACGATATATTATATTTAAATATGAGATATTATTCACATAGTCGCGAAGAATTTTCTGGCATAAAATTCACAGAGTGTTTTTTAAAGGTCTGTACAAAACGCTGATGATAGTTTCCGAGATACTATCTGTTTGAGCAGCCATTTCTGAGATAATCGGATTAAAATGATTTTTTGCATACCTAGACTCGTCGCATTCCTCTGGCTTAAGACTGGTTACATTTTAGTTTCTCTAGAGCAATATAACTGCAATATTCTCCAAAAAAACTAATCACTAAAGTTTTTGGTTTTAGGTTATCCATATCACGTTCTTCAATACAAGTATTGTTCAGTATTTCATTAGAATAATCTTCAATTTCGTCCCGTTTGTCACATTCAGGTGATTCATAGACACTTACGACACTTGTTGATTGAACTCGTAGACATTTTTCAGTTTCGTAAAGTTAAAAAACTGAACTGTGATAGTGTCCCGTTGTTAGTCTGAAATAAACTTTGTGATTCATTCGAACTACTTGACAAACAGGTCACTTTTAGTGTATTGTACCCGGGATACCCATCGATACTATGAAGATAGGTGGGTGGGGAAAAACTTCTGAACTCTCTTAAAACTTTCTTCTTAGAGCTGCACCACCACAGCAATGGAATAACGCGATTATCATATTCCTACATAAGAAAGGAGATTTTACCAATCTAGCAAACTACAGACCCATTAGTCTATTGACCCATATGTGTAAATTATTTACGAAAGTCATAAATAACAGATTAGGCTCGAAGTTAGATCTGTACCAAACAGGAGAGCAAGCTAAGCTCCGATCATTATACAGCATCAACTATCATCTACAAACGTTTAAATGTCTCATAGAAAAGTCAGTAGAATATAACAAGCCGCTTTTTCCAATATTTGTAGATTACGAAAAAGCTTTCGACTCCATACACCAACAAAAAATGATGAAAGCCTTAGTCGACTGTCGAATAGATTCTCGGTACTGCACCCTAATCCAACACATATATAATAAAACAATAGCATGATTTAGACTTCTTGAAACGACAAATGACTTCAGAATTGAGAGGGGTGTCCGTTAGGGTGACGCTATCTCCCATAAATTGTTTAACACTATACCACAGTACATGTGCAAACGAGTAGACTTCGACAACTTCGGTCTAAACATAAATGATGTAGTCCTAATATGTGATTGTATAAGAAAGGCCATGACAATGCTAGATATACTAAAAACTGCTTCAGAACAAATGGATCTAAAAGATAAATATATCAAAAACCCAAGTTATGACACATTTGGAGGTATCTATCTTGATGGAAAGCAAGTTGAAGAGATCACGTCCTACAAATATTTGGGTCAGTTCGCATTGGTAGAGATAACCAACCAATATGTCAAAAAAGGAAAGTCTTTGTCCAGTGTATATTGCCTAACTGATGGTTCAGAAACTCTAACGTTAACGAAAAAGATCCTTAGCAGGATCAGAGTAACGCAGCGTTCAACGAAAAGGGTAATGCTTGGACTGTTCCAGAGATATAAAGTTCCAAACACAGAAATATGGCAAAGAATAAAGTTGGCTGATGCTCTAGAAAGAATAGCTATATTAAAATGAACTTGGTAGGACACATCGCGAAAGATACAGATGACAGATGGACTAGAAAGATGCAGTTAAGAGAGAGAGAACGCTCTCTAACAAGGTGGCACGACGAATTAAAAAGAATTCACACCAACTGGATACTGTCAGCGCAAGATAGGAGGTTGTGAAGATAATCAAGGGATTTTCAGCAGTGGACTTTGAAAGCTGGTTGATGATGTTGATGACCTTGTACCCTTACTGATTGTCTATATAAGCATGTACTAAATTACTGTTTGTTTCAAAAGCCCATGTAACAAAAGGATGTGTAGTATTCTTGATGCTAAAGAGACTCTTAAAAGCTTTTTCACTGATGATAAACCTCCCTTCCCCTAAATTAAAATTTTATACAAATTATTAAATCCTACAAATGTTTTATAATTTGTACGCTCTGTATCTATAAAAATTTCACAATTTCCTGCCAAGAATGCAAGAGTTTTATATCGTAATTCTCTTTTAAGACATCAGTTTTTAATGATTCTTCACATACATCAGCAATACTGCTGTAAAATTGTGACAGAATATGTTACTGACTATTTTGATGCAGTAATAAACACATTACCAAAAGAAAACTTATAAATCTGGGATTTAGTTGGACCAGGTCAATAAAACAACTTATAAAAAGTTTTTTCGTCGTAATGATGATCTCGTAGAGGTCGAAACGTCGACAAATACAACAAAGTATTTTATAAGTTACTTTATTGACATGGTCCAACTAAATCCCAGATTTATAATCAGTTGAGGTCAGTGGCATTTGGAAGAAAATTTATATTCAAGCTCCTCCATTCTTAAAAATTTGAGATAATCTGACAACATCGCAAGACCATAAGAAATCTAAATGAAGGGTGAGATATCTGGGCAGTGACGTTATCTATGAATTTCGTTTCAGCACTTTGTCCTTATTATAATATAATAGTTGTTAGTGCATAAAAGTCCTTATTCTCCAAAAAGGTCTGAAGAGAGGTTAGTCTTGTTAAATAGATATTGAAGGGCGCTGCTGTAATACTAGTTACAGGTAATTACTATAATACATTAACGAAGATATACGGCTATTGATCAAAACGTCCCGATTTGTGGTCACAACAATTCCATCATGACAATTTGCGAGTATACAACGCAGGCAAATTTTAACCTATCGGCCGCGAGTTCAACTTTGTTGAGCTGAATTACCCTCGGTATAGTCCAGATTTCACTCTTTTTTTATTCAGAAGTTTGAATAAGTACTTCAGAATATTGTAACTTTGGTTCCAGCGACTAGTAAATTCCATTGTTGTTTTCTAGACCCTAATGCTTTAGCATGCTCCCAAACTAGATCATTTAATTCAATCTTCATTTTCTGATATATTATCGGGTTCTGCCTTATCATCATTCATTTTTAATTCTCCCTCCCATTTTGCCGAGGGCGCTAGAACTGGTAAACCTTCTCCATGAAGAAACGATTTTATTACTGAGGGAATATCCGGATAATCAAAATTATGTTTGTTCTTTTTTGAAACACCAAACACTTTTATCATGCAAAAGTACAGTCGTTAAAATGATTTGTTGGTTCTTGCCAAATCATTGGAACTTCAAAAGGCATAGAAGAGCGTTTTCCACTTAACGAGTTACTTAGATTTTCTACACAGGTTTGGCAACATACGTGAGGAGCCCAGTCCCGATCTTGATTGCCAACAAGACATAAAAAATACTGATTATAAGCCACTTTGGTCATTGCCCTCCTCTTCTGCGATTTAGGAGTAAACTGACTACATATGTAGCAAAAACTATCCGTGGGGTTAACGCAGCCACGTTTCTGTACTTTAGACATTTTTGTACTGTCGTCGTACGTCGGTTCAGGGATGTGATACTACGTTTACAGGCGTCAACTAACTTTATTCAACACAAAACTCTTACTATCTAATACTGACCACTACTCCTGCTAAACCAATACAGATAATACGTAATTTTCGTAATTTCTTTATTATCCAATGAGTCAGTAAAAAGACTTATAACTCCTATTTTGTGTACATATAAAAGATGTGATATTACAAATTATGAACTTAATCTAAATATATTATTACATCAGAACTTAATCTAACTTATATATATTATGGCGTTCTCCTTGGGGGCATGGCTAGAACAGTGGCAGCGGGTTGGTTGGAATTGGGTACATCCGTCTGTAGAAGGGGCAGGGGCGGAAGGCGTTCTGGACTACGTTGTTGTGAATTGTACTGAAGAATTTAATTGTGGTGGCTCTGGTGAATTCTGGTATGGTTGGTATCTGGAGCTCCCTGTGAAGTTGGGCTGCCCTTATGTACCATGGCGCGTTGACAATGGTGCGGAGTGCTCTGTTTTGGATAACCTGTAGTTGGTTGGGTCTAGTTTTTAGAATATGAGCCCAGGATGGTACTCTGTACATCATTGCCGGGCGGACGATGGCTTTGTAGATTGTTAGCTTATTCCTGATGGACAGCCTGCTGCCTCTTCCAAGGAGTGGGTACAAGGAGGCTAATAGTTCTTGAGCTTTTGTCCTTGGCTCTTCTACGTGGTCCTTCCATACCAGCTTCTTATCATATGTTAGTCCCAGGTATCTCACTTTGCTGGACCATGAGATGGTTTTGTTGGAGAGGAGTTGGCCGTGAGGCTGTTTCTTTGATTTTGTGAAGACAATGGCCTGAGTCTATTCTACATTGGCTTCCAACCGCCATTTGTTCATCCACTCCTCGAGGCTGTTAAGATGATTTTGGAGCCTCGAGGAAATGATCCTGAGGTTGCGGTGAGATACGCTGGTGGCTGTATTATCAGCGTATAGGCTGAGGCTGATACGGTCGTTTGTGGGGATGTCTGCCATGTATATGTTAAAGATGAAGGGGGATAGGGGGGATCCTTGAGGTGCGCCCGCTGCTATGTGTCTAATCCTCGATGTTCCGTTGTCCACTCGTACTGTGAAGGTTCTGTTGGATATGAAAGAAAGGACCAGCTCGACCATGTGTTGTGGATACCCGAAACGAATCATTTTGATGCCTAATCCGTCATGCCATACTTTGTCAAAAGCCTTTGACATGTCTAGCATGACGGCTCCCAGGTGTGCTTTTCTGTGGAAGGCTGATATGATTTCGTGGGTCAGCCTCGTTGTCAGGTGCGTTGTGGACAGTTCCTTCATAAATCCAAACTGCTCTTCTGGGATTATTCTGAGATCTTCGGAGGTGACTCAGTTTTCGGAGGATGATGATGATTTCTGCTATTTTCCCCATGGAAGGAAGGAGGCTGATTGGTCTGTAGTTTACAGCTTCTGTGAATTTTTTCCCTTTTTGTGGATTATGGTCATGATGGTCTTTTTCCAAGTTGGGGGAAAATGGCAGAGTCTTGTGATGGCGTTTATTATGTTGGTTAGCTCTGCGATTTGTTTTGTTGGTAGCTGTCTTAGAGTTGTGTTGTTTATCCCGTCGTATCCTGGAGCTTTGCGTCTGGGCCTAGAGTTGATGGTGCTTTTGACTTCGTCTGGGGAGGAGAACCAGTCAGAGGAGGCTGAGTCTGCAGACTGGAGAAAAATTTCTACAGTTCTGGCTGCGCGTGCGATTTTATCGTTTTGTTGGGCAGGTTGAGCCATGGAGAACTATTCGTCCAGTATATCTGCAATGAGTTCTGCTTTTTTCCTCCTCCACTGATAATACGACTACCGGATAGCTGCTTTTATAGCCATTCCGTACTTCTGGTATTTTCTAGAAACATCGGAAGATCGAAAATCGACGACGTACTTCTCGTGTACAGGGGCCCTCTATAAGTGAATTCGGTAAAGGGTATTTCCGTTATTTTAAGCCCTAGAATGTTGAGAATTCGTGGTTGATTTGTCTTCCCTAGACACCCACGTGGTTTTGCCAGATTGTGCACAACTTCCCTAACTTACGGAAAAGGTAAATTTGGCAACGTCGCGCTCCGGTATATTACAAATTACTTTTTAAAATAATGCGATTTATTTTTGTTGAAAAAATCATAACTTAAAAATCTTACGTGTTAGGAAGGAAACCCTTATTTTATTGCTAAAAGTCTAAAAGGTAATGAAAGTTTTACGAAACAAGCACAAAAACACAAATTGGGCCGAAATTAATATAGGAAACAATTACCCATAATTGACGTATTTGGTTTCATCCCACGATTTATCGTTCAAACCGAGTTAAATCTGACGCTTAGACTGTTTAATGTATGTATAATTAAGTTTGTTTTTCATTCATTGAGACGTCGGTTAGCGTATTTATTACATAGACATGATTGAAGTTGTTGTACGCTCTCAGATTTCCCAATAAAATTCAAACTGGAAATGAGATAGGAAAAAATTTCCGCCAAGGGCTTAAATTTAAATTAATAAAAGTTTCCATTTAATGTTAAATAAAATCTAAAGTAAAGTTTGTAATAAAAGAAATAAGTAAATATCCAGAAGATATAAATACTAACTTATTTTGAAAATAGCTTAAGGAAATAATATTTTTGTTCGGTGGGGATTAATAAATAAAAAAGGAAGCTATTAATTTCATTTTATAAATTTATTTGCAATAATCTCAAAACTGGAAAAGATGGGGTTAGTAATACGAGGGTGCTTCGATAAGTTCTCGGCCTGATAAAGAAAACAAAAGATTTTTGAAAATGTTTTTATTTATTTTTCATTGTTCAAACATTTTAATACCCGTAGTACAATACAATTTGTCCAACTCTGCAAAATAAGTGGTTGTCGCTGCTCTGACCTCGTTATTTGAAGGGAATTTTCGTCCAGCGAGCCATTTTTTCAAGTTTGGGAAGAGAAAGTAATCGCTGGAAGCCAGATCCAGCTAATATGGCGCGTGTGGAAACACTTTGAAACGTAGATCATGGAGTTTTGCACCAACAATATTTGTGTGCAGGCGCGTTATCCTGATGAGCGAGCACTTTTTTTTGGGAAGATGTGGACGTTTAGCATTAATCACATGCTGCAAACGGTACAATAGTGAAGCGTAATACTCCCCTGTGATGGTCTTGCCTTGTTATAAATAGTCTATAAGCATCACGCCATGTGAATCCCAAAAAAACTGTTGCCATGATTTTTTCTGCAAACGGAACTATTTTTGCTTTTTTTGGCGCACTTTCACCTGCCCCCATCCACTGTTTAGACTGCTGCGTTGTCTTTGGCATGTAATGGTGAATCCATGTTTCATGTACAGTTATAAAAGGTCGAAGAAACTCAGCATGATTGCGTCTGAATAAGTCTAAACACTCTTGCGAAATGTCATTCGAAGGCGTTTTTGGTCGACTATTATCAAATGCGGCACCCATCGCGAAGAAAGCTTTTTAATGCCAAGAACATCATGTAAACTGTAGTGGACACGATCTATCGAGATGTTTGCTATACCAGCAAGCTCCCGTACTTTCAGTCGGTGGTCATGAAGTATGACATTGTGAATTTTTGTGACAATTTCGTCAGTTATAGCAGTTTTTGGGTGTCCCGAGCACTCATCATCTTGAATTGATGTACGACCGCGATTAAATTCAGCAGCCCATTTTTTTACTCTTGAAAACGAAGGAGAAGAATCCTTTAAAGTAGAATCTAACTCATTTTTAATGCCCGAAGAACTTAAACCTTTTAAAACAAAGTGCTTTATAACCGCTCAAACTTCAATTTTATCCATCTTTCACAAAATATCGAACCTTATGTGTTCACTCGATCGCCACAAGCAAGCAACTGAACGCAAACATCTGAAATTTTGCAGGGCGTCATCTCAAGGTTAATGCTTACAAAATAATATAGTTATTTGGTCCTACTAGGCCGAGAACTTATCAAACCATCCTCGAATATAAGATATTTGAGCTGTTGTCTTAATGAAAAATGGAAGTACACGTAAAAGATCTGTAGTCGAAGTAAACATGCACTAAACGTTCTTGTCAAATTGAAAAAAGTACTGTCCCGTAAAGGCATAGCCAAGACTTTCTCCAGGAGAGGGTAAGAACAAGAAAACGTAATATATAATACTTTATGAAAAATAAAAGTTCTTAAATACATGGCAAGAAAACTGCAACAAACATATGAGGAATGAGGTATGTTAATAAACATTGAGAAAACCAAATACTTGTGCATAGGAGATAGTAAAAGTAAACTCCAAAGTAATGATAATACAGAAGAAGGGGATGCAACGATTATAAATCTTTAATAGAACGGAAACAGATGATAAAGAAATTCGTGCAAGAATTATTTAAGCTCAAAGAGTGATAAAATGCCCAAATGTGATATTTTGGAGCAAAATTATTAACAAAAAACTAAAATATAACATATACAACATAATGACAAAAAGCTATTTAATTTAAAGGGCTGCGACTTGGAGATTTAACGAGAGAAATAAAAAATAAGTAGGAGCTTAGAAATGGATGCTGGTCAGCAAGAATATTACGAATATAGAAAATAAGAAACTAGGAAACATTACGACAGATGGGAATAGAAGATATGATCATGAAAGATATAGAAAGAAAACAATTAATATGGTACGGTCATATACAACGAATGGCTGGCTCACGGCTGCCCAAACAAAACAAGATTTGACATTACGTGTACCGTAGACGAAGAGGAAGACCTTGGAGAAATTAGACGGAAGGAGAAAGGAAAGCTATGAGCTTCAAGATGGACAGTGGCAGGATAGGAAAAGATCGAGTTTAGAAATCGGACAATTTCGCCAAACACACACGCACATATTAAGGATGGGAAAAAATAATCGATTATTAATCTATAAAAATTGATTTTTAATAATCGATTGTACAAACCAAAAAAATGGATTTTTTTTGACAACGCTATGTAAATTTCAGTTGACGAAGTAATACGACATAATACGTTTCGAGGCTGGCATAGCATCTCTGATGATGTTACCTGAATATTTTAATAGATGGCGATAATGATAGTACATAGTCATACCAACACTGTGTTTTGTTTGAAATTTGTTACTTTATTTCAATAAGAAATCTTGCGTTAGGTGTTTTTTTGTGACTGTGCGTTTTTGATTGAGTGAAATGATGTCAAACAAGGTACAAAGAAGTTGTTGGCGTCAATATTTTGATATAAAAAGTAAAGCAGTAACTGTCATATGTAAATATTGCTCAAAAGTGTTGAAAACTTGCAGTAACTCAACGAATTTAAAACAGCATATGGAAAGAAAACCTTCTGTCATCCTCGCCAATGCACAAAAAGAGGTAAGTGTTTTTTCTATATTAGTTTTTATATTATTTGTTATTATTCACTTGACCGTCGGCTATCAAATAATAAAAATATTTGTTTTCCAAACTTTAAAGAGAACAGTCAGGTTTTTTGGATTTTGAATTGAATTATTATTATTTGCCGAATTCCGATGATTCGTCGAATTTCACGGACGTAACGTCTCACTTTCCACCTGTCAGAGCATCTACCTCAGAACCTACAATTGAGCCTTCAACTTCATCAGCTATTCAGAAACGTTTCAAACCATTAGAAGCCTCATTTTCAAAAACAAACAGATTGTTCACCTTTTTGAAAGCTCACTGTATGGCGTCTACGGGCGAGCCGTACAGTGAGCTTTAAAAATTGTGAATGAGATTTTACCGAAACGTCGGCTACCTTACAGTCCTGAGAGGAACTCAGCATATACACGGGATGCTCGAAAACCTTCAATTACACATCACACCCGTGAGAGTATGCGACATAACTATATATATATATATATATATATATATATATATATATATATATATATATATATATATATATATATATATATAAAACGGTTTTATTTCCACTCTTGAAACTAATTAGTTACAATGTTGTTACAAATGGTATAAATCTTATTCCAGCACTAATCTATAGGAGTATGGCTAAACCTTGATAAATTTTTTTTTACAAATTTATTTTTCGCTTCTAGAACATTCTTTTTATGCACACTCATAATGCAATCACCGGACCGAAAGCCGGTTTCCTGTCACTGTTAACCGTAACCACGGAAAGTGCTCCAGTATCTTTCGATAGTGCACGTTGTGAAGGGTTGTACAAGTGAAATAAATAGCACCTGTTTTATGGCTGGGTCGAACAATAGCGTTTAAGTTTTTCTCAGAAAAAAAGCTGTTTGAGATACTATTATTGAATGTTGGTAGAAAATGATTAGTAATATTCATTATAGACCACGATACAGGGGTAGATCCAGTCTCTCTCTTGGGGAGGGGGCAGTAATATCACAAGAGTACAGTATTACAAGGGAAAGCGAGTTGTCAACGGGAGGGGGGGAGGTAAGCGACATTCAAGTTCCTAATGTAACAGCCATGGGCGACTCTATTTTTCCAAATTCGAAGCTCTTGGAGGGGGCGATTCCCCACGCCCCCTTGAATCCGCTCTTGCTGCAATATACTATGTCTGTTCGAATTTATTACGAAATTTATTTAAGGAATATGCAGGGTGTCCAAACGTGTTATATCCGTTATTAGAAAAAATAGAAGGATAAGGTTTTCGTGGCACTGTGCTACTTTTTTAAGAAATGAACGATGTCACTAATAGAATTTTCATAAATCTCTTCCTTTTGGAGATATAGAGCGATTTAGAAAATTATGCATTTTGGAACAACCCTTGTATCTCGGTTATCTTGCATCTTATTACAAAGTTAAAAAATAGAGGTATTTTATGTAGGATTCAGAGGCCTAATCAGTTTTTTTATGGGTACAACTACTGCGGAGAAATAAATCAAACTTGCCATGTTTCAAATGGGACACGCTATATATTTTTATAATAATGTGATTTAGTTTCTTACAAGCTTTTCAAAAAAATATAACATTCTATAGTTATTGTTAGGATTGAGTTTACGTTTTTTAAAAAAATTACTAGATCCTGTTAGTAGGCCGTGACGGGTATTTAAAAAAACAAAAATCTATTAGTGGTACCTGTGAATACAAAAAGCCTAAGTATGTTTTCCGATTCTTAATATTATTTACTTTATAACAACAAACAGTTCACAAATATTGTTCAAATTTTTATCCATTATACACAGTAAAAAATTTTTATGTAAAATTACCACAACTTTCATTGGTAATATATTGCCTTGTGTATCTAGGTAAAAAATTGCTTGCATTTCAATGTAAAAAATATTCATGAATCACTAAGTAATTTTCGTATTTATATCATGTAATTTTTGTTATTTTTCCGTGTCGATTTGCTTGTTGTTAGATGCAGTGTAACTAACACATCATGTAAAAATACGTATTCCACCATGTCAAATTACGTAAAAATACGTGTTCCACCATGTGAGATTACGTGAAAATACATTATAATATATGTTAGAAAATTTAAGCCATCAAGTAAAAAGGGCCCCCCACATTCTTCTTATGAAAAAGTGACCCTGATTAAACAAATTTGATTTTTAATATGATGCAATTTATGTCATCGTGACTAAAAATTATCCCTGTCACAACTCGATAATTTTGATGTTTTCTCAAATAATCTTTAGAAGACCTATAATAAAAAATACATATTTCACAAAAAATAGATCATGGAAAAATTGAGTCTACTTCCGTCCTGATTATATGAGAAAATTCAATTTTATTTCTGAACATGAAAACTACACAGTATATTGAATTTTAACAGAAGTAACTGAAAACAGGATATAAATTACATCATATTAAGAATTGAATACGTTTGACCAGGAATACTTAACCATAAAAAATGTGCAGGGCTCCTTACCTATCTGTTGTTAAAAGAATTCGTGAATTGGACATATGGGTACGTCAGTAAGTAGGGACTTTCATTCATCTTCTGAATAAAACAACGGACAGTTGCTGTTAACGAAACGTTTATTATTGTAATGATCGGTGTATGAAGAAATAAAAGCTGACATGTGCATTTTAAATACTAACTATAAATTCTGTGTTTAACTTACCAATATCAAAGATTGCTGAAACTAAAAATTGTACTGAAGATTTACTTAATAAATACTTAGTTTCTAACGTTAAATAAAGATTAGTAAACAAATTTAATGCCAGTGATAGGCCCTCTTTACTTTCTTCATTTGATGGTATGGTATTGCCGTTATCTAAATATGTGACACTTTTTTCTATAGATTCAATATTTTCTCTATTAACGCTACTATCAGCAGAATTTTTGCAGTTTTCTAAATGCTCTCTGCAAAAATGAACCCTTAATGTATTTTTATTACTAAAAATCATTTCAGATTTAGACCTAAATGGACACTGAAATGTTTTTCTCGACTTACTTGTCAATATCCACTTGTAACTAAAACACAATATATATAAAAAGAAACTATTGCACCAAACGTGTTACCTATGCAGTTAGTATAAAAATAATGGCCGATTGCCACGTCTCGATGCTCTTGGGAGATGAGTGGGGGAAGCGTCATGGGCGAATCAACATAATTTTACATTATATTACATTATCTTATATTATTTTACATTATCTTACAATATTTTACATTATTTTACACTATTTTACATTATTTTACATTATTTTACATTATTTTACATTATTTTACACTATTTTACATTATTTTACATTATTTTATATTATTTTACACTATTGCACATTAATTTATTGTTTTTATGTAATCATACTTGAAAGCATATGTAATGGGAAAAAGTACATTGTACACTTGGTAAAATTTCAATAGAAGTAAAAGTATTTAGATGTAGATTTACATGCGTTTTTTACTGTGTATGCCTTAAACATGTTTCACATATAATTCTTATTGTCTTCAATCCATTTGAAATAATAAAAAGCCGAGCCTGTAACTCTTCAAAAGTCGTTTGAGTCGCATTTCTCAATTAATTTTATTTTTGAGGTATTTCCACAAGAAGAAGTCCAAAATCGTC
This sequence comes from Diaprepes abbreviatus, assembly GCA_034092305.1. Taxonomy (NCBI): domain Eukaryota; kingdom Metazoa; phylum Arthropoda; class Insecta; order Coleoptera; family Curculionidae; genus Diaprepes; species Diaprepes abbreviatus. Next base: position 102,273 of record JASJET010000351.1, on the reverse strand, counting down.
AAATCGAGGGACCTGGGTGGCCATCTTATAGATCCATTTGTCCCAATTTTGGTTACTTACTGTATTAACATTTGAATTTTCCTAATCAGTCGAATATTTATTAGCCTAAATGTATGCTGTTTTAGAGAAGCCCTAACTGATGGTGCAAATTTCTTTTTTCCATATATGAAGGCGCCGCTATGGTCAATAGGATCCAATTTACCCCTCTTGTCGTTGATATTTTGCACTAAACTCAACTGGTGGATAAGGCCCACGTGTTGCCAATAATACTGTTTTTGTTAAAATTAGATTCGAGTCCTGATAAGCAGTTCTATAAATAAGATTCTTCTTCCTAATTTTCCATGTACAATTTTATTTAGCCAACAGAATTTTTAACCTGATAAGCTTTTATAGTTCTATACAGGGTAAGCAAACGATTGACTGGGGTAAGTTTATGATTTGTAGGTAAAATTATACATACATATTTCAAACCAGGGTTATAGGGGATTCAGTTTGTTTAAAAAAAACCTTTTTTAAATCTGTCATATTTTGATAGGATTGTAAAAATTGAAATTCTAGAAAACTGGAAAACAGCCAAACATCCTATTTGATTGTTCCATCATTTTGTAGTGACACATGTTTTGTGTCAACCGAGAAGTGTCGCGGGTGGTATAAGTAGTGGGAGAAAATATGGATCGGTAAACAGTGGCGTAGTCAAGCATAAGATTTAACAAAAATAGAATATGAATTAAAAAAATTACTTGTTTAATATTTTTTATATAATATAAGAGAATTTAATGGAAAAAACTATTCATCTGGAGATGGACTGTCGAGGAGGCTGAAATACTTTCCTTTTTCCAACGTTAAAATATAACTATTATGGCACTTAGGCTGTCGGTGTCGCTTTTTTTTATTCATGGTGTTGTTATCTTGGTTAACATGCACCATTTCAAGGAAGAGCCTTTCCTGATATGCGGGAACTCTTTCCAGGATCCCATTGTCATCCCAGTTAATGTTGTGATCCTGGTGAAAAACATGTTTAGCGAGAGCACAAGAGGGCAAACCTATATTAATATCACTACGATGGGAAGTGCGTGCCTTTGAGGATTCTGGAAGTCTGGCCTATGTAAACTAATTGACACTTGGAACAGGGAAGCTTATAAACTATGCAGGACACCTCATTCAGCTGCAACGACATTTTGATTTTAAAAAAAGTCTTAGAGAGAGTATGTAATTGTTTTCTAGCTATTTTAATATCTGTATTTTTAAAAATATTCCTCAATTTGTCAGTAAAATTTTCTATATGAAGTAGTGTGGAAAAACTGAATTTGTACTGTTACATTTGAAATAGTGTTAACTGGACTTAAATATTGAGTATGTAAAAGAGATGGTTGAGAAGTTATTTCAAAGATGTTTTCAGGAACATTGTATTTGGTATTATACGGAAATTTTTAATAATGTTGTCAGAATAAGAATTCTCTTTTACATACTAAATCTTATATATATATATATATATATATATATATATATATATATATATATATATATATATATATAACTACGTTTTACAAATTAAATTGCAGTAACGCCATCTAGTGGAAAGTTGCAAAATTAAAATAATGAAACGTTGCCAAGGAATGATACAGGTCGTTAAAAAAGGATAATGCATGGTAAATTGAAATAAATAAATAAAAAAATTGGTAAGAAGCATAGTTGCATGTAATTTTATAGTATTGTTCTAATAATTTCATCCAAAATTGTTGAAAATTGTGCCACATATATTAATTGTTAAATAAAATATTTATATTGTGTTTTAATCTGATTGTGTATTCATTAATCTGAGTGTGATCTTAAAAAAAATCTGAACTCACCTGAGAAGAGGGTCAAATTAACAGGAAGGAACACACACACACACACAAATATATATATATATATATATATATATATATATATATATATATATATATATATATATATATATATACATATATATATGTAGAACATTTTCAATATCAAAATATTTTGAAAATTTAAATATTTTCAAAAGTGGTAAGAAATAATTGTAATTTCTTATAATTATTTTTTACTTGGCGACCAACAAACAAACATTAAGTATTTTTTGATTCAATTTTGGCAATACATTTTGAAAATTTTTAAGAAATTCTTGAAATCAGAAAATAAATAATTATAATGGACCATTGGCATGGGCAGCGAGGTCACCAGACTTTAATCCTATGGATTTTTTCTTTTGGGGTCATTTGAAACAATTGGTGTACGATATTCCAGTAATCAACGTCGAGGATCTTCGCTTCAGGATAATCGAAAAGTGCCAAATTATTAAAGAAACACCAGAAATTTTTCATCGAGTTAGGCGACAATTTTTGAAGAGTGTTAGGAAATGTTTTGAAGAAAATGGGGGACATTTTGAGAATCTTTTTTAGTTTGTTTAGTACTGTTTCATTAATTTTTATCAATTAAATGTATATCGCAATAATCCATAATATGAATATTTACTGATTAGCCATTATTAGTTATTTTAAGATTATAAATTAAATAGTTTAAAAAGCGAATTTATTTGATGTTAAACTGACAGCTCTAGTATACTTTGATAGCTATTTACCTGGTAGCTGGTGGTAATGAAATGAGAAAAGTAAATTTACCACTTAATTTTTAAGGGTGATTTACGTCTAAACCGTTGGGTTTAGCGATGTAAATAAAGAGCACCTTTTTTAAAGGCCTGGCATCAGTCTTTCAGAAATTATGCCAAAAACTACTGTAGCTGTCAACACTAAAAAATTATGACAAAAAAACAATTTTCAATGTAGGTAAAGTGCCCTCTAGCGGCAAACAATCAATGTGAATTGTTACTAAAATGATGAAGCGCAGAAGACTTAGCCTATCTTTCAAATATTAGTCAAATCGGTTTTCCTGTAAGCGAGTAATTAAAAAAAAAAAAAAATAAAAACTTGAACTTGGACGGCTTGTAACTCGAAAACGAATGTCATTTTGAAAAAAAATTAGTAGTGGGAATAGGGGGCTTCTAGTTGACCCCCCCACCACTTTTTTGATTGGTCAGCCAAGAATGACCTTGTTTCTGATTGGCTGCCCAAGTTCGCCCCCTATTCCGATTGGTTTCATAAACTCCGCCTCTTTTTGCTCCACCTCCTACCTCCTTCCTAACCACCACAGTAGTTGGAGGGGAGCTGGTAGCAGTTGGAGGGGAGCTGGTATTTTAAAGGACTGAATCTGAGCGAGCTACATTCATTTACAACTAGTCTTAAGCTTATATAGAAGATTCACCACTAATAAAGAACAGTGTTAAATTAAAAATAAGTGGTAGTTATGAACAGTGATTTGCAAAATGAAATAATCAAATTAGGTAAACAGTTTACTAAACTTCAAAATTCCGAATTAAAGAATGCAATGCTAAGGAAAACACACCCCGAGTGGGCACAGGTATATTATGAGACTGCCTTCCAATACCAATTAGCTGCAGAAGCCTGTTTAAATTATAGAAAAACCCAAAATTTGCCGAAGTTCTTTCATGAAATAAAGAAAATAGGATTCAGTTACTTTTTAAGGATATTGAAGGATTATATAAAAGATCCTGATATATTAAAAGAAATCGTGGAAGAGGAAGAGAGAGATAAAGAGATATTGAGAAACAGGGAGGTTTTAGTGTAGGATTTATTATGGAATTATTAATAAGAGAAATGTATGAAGAGTTTTTGATGTCCGCAGCCTGTTCCGAGTTTTATGCATATGAAGGTCAAGAAAGTGAAGCGCAGAATATTATAGTGTTTTTAAATTATATGGAACATGCGGAATTATGTTTACTAGCAGCTAAATGTTGTAGCGAATATTTAAAAAATAAAAATATAGATATTTTAATATGTAAACTTCAAGAACTAGGATTAAATAATAATATTTCATGTATTAAAACAATGTTAGAAAATAAAACACATAATTTGTAATCAAGTCTTTTATTACATAAAAAAATTGTTGTAAAGGTAATAAACATTTGATAATGCACATACACATGGTATTTTTTGATGATAAAAGCAGCAAGGATCCATTTTCTTTAGGGTGGGTTGTTCATCAATCTCGATAACTGGTTTCATGGAATACTTCTTTACGAAATCTGCCTTTTCTTCCCCTTTTACATAAACATAGTCCACCTTAGCGCTTAAATCTCTTATGATATCTCCACATTTGTGTAATGGTGTAAATCCTTCACACCATTCAATGCAATGGTAATTTTTTATTAACCACAGAGCTTGTTTGTGTAAATAGGATGGTAAATAACCCATCGGAAATGGAGCTTTGAAAATAAAATGACTTGTCTTTTGCCCATCGTACGCTGCTAATTCCTTTACAATAAATTTATTATTTTCAATTTTGAATCCTTGAAGATCTAGAATAAGTTTCATATTTTCAAATATTTGAATTTCTTGATCATTTCTACTTTTAATTGATATTCACTTATTTGTTTTTTTAATTTCTGCAACTGAAGTTGAAAATCTAATACTCGAACTGAAATCTCGTAAGACATTATATAAATGAAGAATTCTGGTTTGGCTACGTTAATAAATATCAAAATTGACGCGTGCGCTCTTAAGCGTAAGTAGCGGTTTGTTTAAAAAGAGTATTTTATCTTAAGGAAATTGTATTACAACTGTTTCACAATTTTTGTTAATGGATTGTAACTGAAAACTTTATCATGAATTATAACACAATATGCCGCTGTTTTAGGGGGAATTTTTTCCTTGGTTTCAAATTCAATTCTCATGGTTACTGGACCTGTTTGTAGTAAATCTCTTTGATGTGAACAATTAATGTAAACTATAGGAGCATTTTCTTTAAATTCTTTCGGATTAAAAATTGGTTCCACTGGAGAGTTATAATACCCTTGACGAAAGTCTGTAAACATTTCATACAGAGTAGCAAATTTATTATTTTCAAAGTCAAGTTGAAGATCATTGTAAGGATATCTTTCTGAATTTAAAAAGACATTCATATTTCTTAAATTACAATGATCAAATTTACTCATATCCATTTTTAGATTACCACGTCTATTTTTCTGAAAAGCAATTAGAACATGACGTGGCGTTTCGACTTTTGTAGATGTTTTTACGGGCCAGTTGTGCCTCGTAGTTTCCAATAACTCTGGATATTCAACTAATTCCCAGCTTCGGAAGGTTATTAGTATATCACTATTTTTGTCAATAATTTTGGTAAGTGCTAATTCTTGCGGAATCGCTACAGTAAGATGAGGAACTCTCCAACACAACTTGGTAATTTTAACTTTGGGTTTTTCATCTTCATTACTGGATAATAATGCATTTGTATCATCATTACTTCTTATTAGAATAAGTTCTTGTTGTGAATTAAGAATAATCTTATTATAATCTTCAAAAAATCCTGAATACATCTTTAATGGTATACATAATGAAACATTACCTTTGTCATCAGTCATAATTTTTTCTTTAGATTTTGTTTTCGGATACCAACCGGCATTTTCCAATTTAGCACTTTCATTTTGATTAAATGAAATATATCCCTTAAGAGTTGAAGTTATACCAATATCCCGAACGGAGTCAATAGTAACACCATTTAAAATATAGCGTAATTCTTTAAATAAAAATGCCGGAGCATTATTAATTAAAACAGTATTAGCTAAAGGGGAATCATCTTCTTTAGTTACTTGCAATTCCACATAAATTTCACTTTTGCAAGGTAAAGGATATTTTCCTGTTTGTTGCAAAGCAATTCTGATTTCATCATTTGGTCCGAGTTTTGTAGGATTAAAAGGATCGAAAGAAAGAATTTCCCAGCTTAATATTGATTCATCAACCAATACATTTTCTCTTACATTTAAATAATCCATTTTTATTTAAGTTTAAAACCCAAACTTTGAAGAAATTTTCTATTAGAAGGTGTTAACCTTTGGAAGTTTGATTTCCTACTAAAGGAAGTTGGTTTCTTTCTTGTCTTATTAATGTTTTTATTATTAAATTTTCTAGTAAAGTTTGCAGATTTATTGTTATATAATATTACCATCTTTAATCTACTTTTTTAAGATGTAGTCTGATGGTTATGGTTTCTTCTCTAAAATTAACCAAATCACCTTCCTGATCTATTATTTTAATGGCTATTTTATCAATTACTTTAACGGTGACTGGGAAATATATGACGTTTTGAGGTGACTCAATTATTTTGAACCCTGGAGCAACGCTCGGGAAAAATTGGTGTATTATATGAACAGGTTTCCCGTTTAAATATGATCCCTCTGCAATACTGCAGTCTATATTTATTGAATTTACTTTAATTATTTCCGCGGGAAAATCTGATATATGTTCAATGTTGGCTTCCAATCGCCCATTTTTAAACCCTAATAATTTACCAATAGTTCCTTCACGAAAAGTTATGGGGGCTGAACATTTAAGATGTGTACGTAAAGTATTATTATTTGCATAAAGACTAAAACTAATTTTATCCTCATCCAAGTGTTTTTTTAAAAAATCTGTTATGTCTTCTAATTCGTAGCTACCTGGGGGTATGGCTATTTCTAAATTTTCATCATGAATTAATACATTATTCCCAACATCAATATTGGGAATTGCATTAAATGTTTCGAAATTTACAAGACCGATAACATATTCAACATCTTCATCTAAATATATTGGAGGATGTAACTCTGATGTTAAAATAGCGGAATTGCCGCTAAGAACAAAACTATATGACATTTTACTTTAAAAATATGTTTAATAATAAACTAAAATTAGGTGTTACATATGGTTATAAAGAAATTTTAGACACAATTGACCACAATTTGTTTTGTTAAAGTTTTGATAACTGTTATAATTATAATTAACAATATTATTATTTTGGTCGCTATAAAAATATTTAATTAATTCAGAAGGGGGTCGCAAATTACCATAACTATCAAAATATATTATGTTTTTTCCTTTTTTTGTATATGCTATCCAGTGAGTACCAACACCACTGTGATTATCTAGATTGACAATTGCACTTTCAATTAACTTTATCTTTTTTGGTAATTTATCCCTCATAAAAATACCACGAAAGTTGGGAATTTGTAAATATTTAGCGTATTTAAGTAAATCGTAATTTGTAAGTGCTTTTCGAGGTATATGTTTTAGCAGTTTTTTGAATAAGGTTTCAAGTATAATCCACATCCTGTTTTATAGGGTTTTAAATAAAGTCCACTTCCTTTTTTTCCTACCGCAATGGACTCCATCATTTGATTGTGTCGTTTAGATTCTTCTAATTTCGCTTTGGCTGCTTTTGCATCATTTACTGCTTTAGCAATACCTGCAGCCCCTCCTCCAAGAGCACCAAGAGCAGACAAACCAGCAAATAAAGGTATAAGTGGAAGAAATCCGCCAGTCTTTGGGATTGGAATTACCCTTTTCTTTGGAGGTAACACTTTACCAGTTTTTTTAATAGCTTTTAAAGCAGTTTGAATACTTTCATTTAGGTCTTTAAAACGTTTCCCCTTAATTCCTTTTCTAGCTTTTGAAATTACCTGAGATAATGATAGTCCTCGTCCTTTTCGAGTTTTTCGCTTGAACTTTCTTCTCGTTCGAAGTCCCATACCTAATTTTCTTTTAATTTTCATAGCACCAGTAATTCCTAGTGCAGCAGTTTTTTCCCCAAAACTAGAATCTTTAGCTTTGAACCTTGATAAAGCTTTGTCAGCTAATACTTTATCAGCTAAATGCCTTCTTTTTATATCATTTGATTGTGAGTAAGCAATATCGTGTTCTTTACAAGCCTCATCCAATAAATTTATACCTTTATCACCTCTTGACAATCGTTTTTCCAATTTTGTTCCAGGTCCACAAAAATTATAACCAGGAATATGCAATTCAAAGGGTAATTTATTTATTAATGAGTTTACTAAACCACTTCCTTTCCTTTTGCTGTTTGTCTTGTAAATGATTCGTTTATTATGTGATGGAAACATTATATATAGTTGCAATCCTAGTGATAACTAACCAGTTACATCACAATACTGAATATTAATAGTTTGTTTTATATATAAAATGAGAGTTGAGAAACAACCATACTCTATAACAATTAAGGATCATGAAAGTTCAGTGAATGGTTTTAGAAAACATGGAAAACTGTTTGAGGGAAATAGTAAAAGAGGGTTAATTATTGGCCCGTCAGGCTGTGGCAAAACCAATGTTATTATTAGTTTGATTGAAGATCCGAATGGTTTGCGATTTGAAAATCTGTATGTTTATTCAAAATCCTTATATCAACCAAAGTATAAATATTTGAGAACACTTTTTAAACCTTTGAAAAAAATTGGATACTATGAATCTGAAAATGAAGAAACAATTGTTTCACCAAAACAAGTTAAACCAAACTCTATAATAATATTTGATGATATAGTGTGTTGTAATCAGAATGTTGTAAAGGACTATTTTTGTTTCGGAAGACACAAAAATACTGATTGTTTTTATTTATGTCAAACATATTCTTCTATTCCGAAACAATTAATTCGTGACAATGCAAATTTAATTGTTATATTTCAACAAGATCGAACAAACTTAAAACATATTTATGATGATCATGTTAATGTTGATATGTCATTAAACCAATTTAATGAGTTGTGCTTAATATGTTGGAAAGATAAATTTGGATTTTTAGTAATAGACAAAGACTCTAATGTGAAATCTGGCCGATATCGAAAAGGATTTGATTCATATATTTACTTATAAAAATAAACGTTTGATGGTAAATTATACCAATCATGGATGAACGTTTAGCAAGAGAGCTAGTTAAATCAAGAAAAGCTGTTAAACAAAAATATCAGAGTTTAAAAAATGCGGAATTTGAGGCGCAAACTAAATTGGAGGAAACATATAAACCGATAACTCAACCCTTACAAGAATTAATTTCAACGATTGGTAAAATTGAACCTGTTGAAATAAAGGAAGAGCTACACACACCAATTAAAAAAATTTATGAAACACCACAGAAAAGATCAATTCAAACACTAACACCAAAGAGAAAATTACAATATGGAACATCAACACCAGAAAAAAGAAAGACGGGAAAAACTCCACTCCTTCCTACAGAAATACCATCGATTATTGACTGGGACGCGAGTTTAGCTTCAGCAAGTCAAATGCCATCTATACAACAAACAAGTATTATTGCAGAAACAAACCCTTCTTCAGGTTCACACTCCACAATAGGAAATCTTTCAGATATACTGGAACAAACACGGCAAACAGTTAGAACATTTGTTGATACAGATTTATATAAAGAATATTTATTAGGATTTGATGAATTACCTCGCCAATATATTGATAGCGGTGTAAAAGATGTTGAACATGAGTTTGATCACCAATATGGAATAGTTCATGATTTGGAAACCGAGAAATTCTTTTTGGGTTTAACTCAAAAACCTGTCGAAATTATTGGTAAAAACATCAAAATTGAAGGAATAACCTATACAGGTACACCAGGTTTATATGAGTTATTATTTAAAAAAGAACCAATAGGGTATAAAAAACAAGATTTGGAAAATTATATGGATATTTTAAAAAGAACCAATGCATACCGTAGAAATAATGATCCAAATGAGCAGGTGCAGGGGAATGGATCACATAAATATATTTCTATAATAGGACCTTATTTGCAAAGCAAAGGAATTACAAAAACTAAAACTCTAAATCCCGAATCTCAACAAGCAGTCCAGGGATTTTTTGAAAGACGCAAAGCTCCATATAGAGAAAGTCGAGTGTCTTCAAAAAAAACCGGATTTGGTATAACTTTAAAAGTTAATAAACCTAATACAGATTACATATATTGGGATAATGTAAACGAACTTGTTGAGAGACTTCGACTATTGGTAGCATCCATGCTTGCGGGACACACTGGTCATAACAATGAAATTATTTCCATTATTGAAGAACTAAGAGAAGCGAATATTATTATATAAAAGGACATAATAGATACTTTTAAACATTTCTAAAATGACCATCGATAAATTTGGTCGTCATATTTCAAAAAAATCTGCTCTAAACACATTATTATCACTAGAAAATAAAATATTATCAAATGTTGAAGAGAAAATAATAAAAATTTTTAAAAGCGATGTCAAATATATTGAAAACAAATTAATTCAAAATTTAGATCCCGGGTTGAAAAGCGATGTTAATAATTTAAATAAGAGAATAAATGAATATGATAACAATATACAAAATATTGCAAAAAAGATTAAGTTATTTGAGGATAAAGTTATTCCTGAATATAATGACAAGATAATTAATTTGAAAAATACTGTTGATGGAAATGATGATGTAGTAGAAAAATTTTCTCAGAAAGTTTCTAAATATGCAAATGACTTTGACGTAGTGAAGTTAAAATATGATAAAGTTGATGATTTTGAAAATGAAATAAAAAATGAAATTACATCAATTAAATCAATAATTAAGGATACTTCAGCAATTGACAATGTCAAGAACAGTATTTCCAAGGAAATTACATCAAAGTTTCAAAATTTTACTAATTTGCTTAATGATAGAGTAGCAGAAGAAGTAAGGAATTTTAAGAAAATACATGACGTTATGGATAAAAATACACAAAATCTTGAAAAATCAATGAACACTCATTTCCTAATTCACAAAAAAGATACCGACAAAGTTAATGAATTTAAAGAACAAATTAAAGAATTTGAAATTAAAATCAATGCATATAAATCAAATTTACAATATTTAGAAGACAAATTGAAGGAGGATTTTCAAAACGAAAATGAAAAAATTGAAACAAAATTCAAAGATCAAATTACAAAAGATAATGAAAAAATCGAGGATATACTAAAGCAGTTAAACAATCTGAAAACCAAATCTGAAACGTCTTTTGACGAGGGAAATTTTACAAAGGCAATCGATGAGAAATTACAAAAAGAATTAGAATCCTTACTAGAAGTAGTGCAAGCTATAATAGAAGTTTCTAAAAAGGATGTATTAATTAAAATTAAAAATAATAGTTCAAAAATCGAGGAGACTTCTTTACTCATAAAAGAACTTGAAACATCTTATACAGATATACTACACAAAGCTGAAAAGACAGTGTCAGACATAAAAAATATAGAAAAAAAAATTGTGAAAATGACATTAGATATTACAAATGCAGAATTTCAATTAGGAAAAGATATAAAAAATCTAGAAGATAAATTAACAAAAGAAATAAAATCTTTAAACGAATTAGTTCAAAGAGCTGCTGAAGTTTCTAGAAAAGAATTTAATGATACAATGAATTATGCAAGAGAAGAAATGAATTCAACATTAGGTGGTTTCAAAAAAGATTATACGTTATCAAATGTTCTTTTGGAAACTAAATTTAATGTAAAAATGTCTGATCTTAATAACAACATCACCCAAATAAATTCGTCAATAAAAGAAATTAGAAATGAAAATAACAAATCATTTGAAACAATGGAAAATAAATTTAATGTAAAAATTTCTGATCTTACTAACAACATCACCCAAATAAATTCGTCAATAAAAGAAATTATAAATGAAAATAAAAAATCATTTGAAGCAATGGAAAATAAAATTAAAGAACTTACTAAAAAAAACTGAGATGATTTTTTTTTATATTTTACAACATCAGCGATAAAGGGCTTTTATAAACGGTTTAGAAGGAGGTAAAGTTATTTGTGGGATTTATTTTCGAGAGTAAGGTATAAATTAATAATGAGTAAAATTAAGCAAGACGTTGTAAATGAATTACATAAACCGGCGAGAAGGCGATATAGAAGGAGACGAACAATTGTAAAAGGGCTTAATGATCTATTTCAAGCTGATCTGATAGAAATGCAGCCATATGCGAAATTTAATAGGGGTTTAAGATATATTTTAATGGTAATAAATGTGTTTTCTAAATTTGTATGGGCAGAACCTGTAAAATCCAAAACTGGTAAAGATGTAGCAGCTGCAATGAAAAAAATTCTATTAACTTTAAAAACTCCCCCAACAAATCTGAATACTGATCAGGGTAAAGAATTCTTTAATCAAGACTTTCAGAAACTTATGGAGCAGTTCAAAATTAATCATTACAACACATTTTCTAATATGAAAGCTAGTATTGTAGAGAGAGTAAATAGAACGATAAAAAACAAAATGTGGAAAAAGTTTAGTTTACTAGGTAATTATAAATGGATCAGCTTTCTTAAAGAAATAATTACAGAATACAATAATACTAAGCATTCAACAATCGGAAAAAAACCAAACGAAGTTAACAAAAAGAATGAAATGGAAATCTTGAAATCAGCTTATACTCATAGGAAAACTGTGGATCCCAGATCACCAAAATTTCGTGTCAGTGATAGAGTACGAATAAGCAAGATTCGCGAACAATTTTCTAAAGGTTACACGCCCAACTGGTCAAACGAAATTTTTCAAATAAAAAAAATCCAGCTTACTAATCCAACAACGTATTTGATTCAAGATGGAAATGGGATAGATATTCAAGGAGGTTTCTATGAAGAAGAACTTCAAAAAGTAAGACACCCAAATGTATATCTGGTGGAAAAAGTGTTAAGAAAGAAAGGAAACAAAGTATTTGTAAAATGGTTAGGATTAGATAAATCTTATAACTCTTGGATCTTCAAGAGAGATGTGATGTAATAGTAATTAATGCTGTAATAATAATTGATGTTTGTAATAAAAAAAATGATTTTTTATATATATTTGTTTTATTTAAAAATAAGCTTATTACATAAACATTTTTTTAAATACAATATTCCTATAATCAGAGTCTAATATGGGATTTAAAATTTCTTCAGTCAATTTAATCCTTCTTCTAAAATGTTTTTGATTTATAAACTCTTCAGAAGTCATACGAGCTTTTCTGTAGGCGAAGTTCCAAGCAACCATCAGATGAATTTGGTTTCTTGATTCATCAATAGATACTGTCTTCTTCATAATAGTGCTTAGACTTTAATTTTTGTTCTAGTTCTTCGGGATGATTCAACAGCAGTTCCAGCATGGAGCACACATTTTCACTATTTAGATTTTGTTTTGGAGAAAGGACATTATATATTTTGTCAAAAGAATCTCCGTCGTAAAAATTGTTATTTCTAAAAACGTTGAAATAACGTCGAAAGTTTTGTTTTTGTAAAACATTTAATCTATATTCTATAAGTGGAATTTGTTCCCATAGTCTGCACACAGTTTCATTTCCATAGTAAATAAAATCACAGCTTTTCACAATCTTCACTATTGGTAATTCACCAATCTTTTCAAAATGAATAGATAAATTTTGCAAATAAATCGGTTCATTGAAAACATTTGGTGAAAACATATAATTTGTTATAACTCCTTGATATTGCAATAAGTTCTTCCAATCATCTTCATTTAATATCACAGACTGACCATTTTTACCACCAAGTTCAATGCATGGTAGAAAATCACTTTCCACCCACAAACCAATCACAGCATATTTAGAGTTAGAATTATTTAAATTATATTTTGTAGAATTTATAATTGTTTTTTTTATTTTCTTTTTTAATGGTGAATTTTCAAATATATTTTTACTCTGATTACTGAACATTTTAAATGATGTATTTCAAAAACTAACTGGCTATCTGCTTGCTCTCAAAAAACTAACTATCAATCCGTTTGCTCCTAAATTTTATACATTTTCCCTCTCCTCTCAAGTGGAGGGGTAAACTTATTTTCCCTCTCCATTTAAGAGGAGGGGATAAACTTTAAATGTCTTTATACTAACGAGAATCAATAAAAAACAAAATTTATATTATTTTTTTAACATTTATTAAATATTTTTATAGATATTTTTTCATGAAATACAATAAAATTAAACATGTACAAATAAATATTGCTGCTGTAAATATAATAACAAATATATAACAACAGACACAATGACAAGATTCTTCTTTTTTATTATTGAAAGGAATCCAATCTGAATATTGTAATGGTTTGTTTGTCATGGAATATTTAATTTTTATGTATGTATTTTCACACAAAGCAGAATCAGTTACATTATAGGTAAAAAAGTGTGAATTTCCAACAAGATATGTCATTTTCATCTGTTTGTAGCAGTCGGTTTCATTTTTGAGGGCATTTATACATATATCAGCCCTAACTGTATTAGGAATGTAATTTACATATATCACATTTCCAACAAGGGAAACTAAAACTATTAAAGATGCAGCAGTCATTGTTGTAATATTACTAACAAATAATGGTATTTCTATACAATATATATGTTTTTGGATTCAGTTTCCCCTCCAACTTTTAAAGCTTCAAAAACGACTTACATAATTTATCATCATATAAAATGATGTCTTTATAAAGATGAAAAATTACTAGGAGTAGTTAATTCTAATCGCGGTTTTTTATTTTTAGATCCATTTTCGTTTCCAGAACTTAAAAAAGTTAGAGTATCATACATCATTTTCATATCTTTATCAAAAAAATCTGTTTCCAAAATATCCTTATGTCCCCATGCAAGAGTTTTTGTGGAATTTGGTATACAATATCTTTTATCATCATGAGTTGTTAATGCCAATTTATTTAACAAATTAGTGTATATATTATGCATATCTGACTTGAATACATACATGGTGCAGAATATTTTGTCACCTTTCTCAACAACATCTTTATAATCTGATAATGTTAATTGATTTTTTATACATGATCTACTAACGCCTTTTGCTTTTTTATCTACACTATTTTTGGATTTTATACAATATGCTTTAGCACCAGTTCCATAAAAACTTTCAATGGGAATCCCTTTGTACTCATCTTTAAATTTACCAACAACTGATGTTGTAATAGGCATGCAATGAATATTTTGTTCAGAAAAATTAGAAGTATCAAATTGATCCAGATTTAGCTTCATATCTTCATAAAAGTTTTGGGTCTGAACTTCAAGAATTAAGGAATCAGTATCCGTATATAATAAATTTAAATTATTACCATATTTTACTTTTAAATACCCATAATAAAAATTATACATTACAGTTTTTGCAATATCCAGAATACTCATCCCAACATAAATTGGTTTATTGTATTCAATGCAAACCTGTTGAAGTTGAAGAGCAACTAGATTTTCAGAGAAAATTTTAAAATCCTTTAATTGAGGTTTAGAAATAAGTTTTTCGGCACTAAATTTATTACCCTGTCTTTCCCATTGAGATACTAATTTAATATCTGCTCGCCTATCAACATTTTCCATGGTTTTACCGAAAATTGAATTATTTGCCAATTTATAACAATTTTTATCAAATTTATTTTTAGATAAATTTCGTAAATCTGTATTTAAATCTATATATTCCGCTAACCATGGTGATTGTGTAAACTTAACTGCTCTGTGTATTTTTATGATTTTGAGTCCAAATTGTAGACATTGTTTCAGATATCGGTAGTGAATGATATAGTTATATTTATTATGTAAGTTTGGAATTAATTTTGAGTGGTTTGAAATTGGTGGTGTATATTGTTCAGGACAAAATGGGAAATCATTATGACTATCATGTAAATAATTTGGATATTCTAAATCAACTTCAAATATGTATCCTATAGATGATGTATCTGAAAGTTCGGATATATTTAAAGTTTCTATTTCGAGCTTAGGTACCCAAGCAAAATTTTTTTCAGGCAAATATTGTTTCATAGCATAACCATACAAATTTGTGGCGTCTAAGTAAGCGATATATGTTGTAGGTCTTTCAGGATTAAAATTTTCTAAGAATGGATTATTTGCTTCAGATTTGCGTTTGGAACAAGTGCTAACCCCACCACGAACACCTTTTTTGAAAAAATGAAGCATATCTGGTTCCGTTAATAATTCTAATTCTACATTAGTTAATTTCATCATTGCATCCCAGCACATAGAAGGGCTAGTGACATAATTAACAGGATCTAACTTATAGGTTTTAATACATGTGGATCTATAATTTTCAAAAACATCAGCCAAAAGTAAAACATCTGATTTTAAGTAAATATCGGAATAAGCCCCTATTGTAGAACACTTAAATAGATTCCACACTTCTACAGCACGACTGTAGTCTTGAGGAGAGATATTTTCATCGGTTAAGTTATTATAAAATTTATCAATCAATGGTAGAGATTTCTCATTTAATTTTTCGTTGGAATCTATGTAAGAGTATGGAAATACCCCTTTTTGTCTAATGTATCGAAATTCATCAGCATTTGAGAAAAACTTTTTAATTTCAAAACATTGTGAATCTTGTAGAGTTTGTGATAGTGACTCTAAAGACTCTGGGAGAAATTGAAAAGAATCTATAAAGCGTAGTCGCAAAGCAACTGGTTTCCGCTTTTCTGACACATCAACGAAAATTTCCTTACTAAAAGAAATATACTTTTCTTTATTTTGAGCTATAACACTAATATTTTCTTTATTATAGCAAAGCGATTTAATAAATAGGTGAGAATCATAGTTTTTTAAATTATGCAATACTATTGGTATATATTTTGGAGGTTTAAAATGCAAATTACATATTGAGTGGGCGGCTCCTCGATATTTACCTGTAATATGACAATGATCCCTACACTTTATGAAATTTCCTTTTGAAAAAGGTTTTTCACATACATAACAAATGCTAGAATTTTCATATTCAATCTGTTCCACAGATGATAAATCTTTCAATGGTACTTGATATTTTAAATATTTTTTATAAATTTCTTTTACATCATTTTCAATGTATTCAATAAATTTTATAGCACAATCTGTACCTCTATAAAGTTTAAGACACACAACATTCTCATCAAATGATGATTTAATATAATAAGCAAATGAATAGGGTATATGTTCAGCAGTTTTAATAGTATATGAGGTTGTCGAATCAGGTGTAGATTGTTGGCACTCAATGTTTTTCAAATAACATTCAAAATCGGCATAAATAACAAAAGGAGCTTTATACTGTTTCTGAATATTTTGAAACTTTAATATATTTGCAGAAATATAATTGCCAAATTTATCCAAAATCAAATTATCTGAAGGAAGCTCAATTCGAACAAAACTACAATCACGTTCTAAATGTGTGTTAAGTTTTTCATATGTTCCAAAATATTGAAGGCATCCATCACATAAGTATTTTTTTATTTTCTTTTTTGATAATTGTTTGGATACCAAGCAACCTAAATCCTTTATCCAACAGTAGTGGTTATTTCCATCATCAGAACTTATTAAAAGCAAATTAATATGTAATTTTTTCTTTTCATTATTATAATGTAAAGGACCGACAATCTCATATACCTTTTTATTATCCCTTAAAAATTTTTCAACTCCATATACATTTATGGACAAATTATTTTTTTCCTCAAACTTTTTTATATCTAATAATTTTACTGGAAATTCAATACCTGTAAAATCGAAAGCGTCTCTGAAGTCTGGATATGATGAGGTCTTTCGAGGATTACCGGTTGGCTGGTATGCTGCTGAAACCACTGCCCAGGCGAAACAGCAATTGTCCTCATTCATCACATTCACTATTGATTTAGAAAAGTGATGCATCTTAATGTAGGAGGAGGCATTCAATGGGTTGTACTTATTGATGTTGACTTCCAAATGCAGAATTCTTTGTAGAGCCCACCCTGTAATAGGAATTAAAAAATTAGTTCTGAATAATATTTGTTAGAGATGTACAAGTGATATTAAGAAAACTTAGCTCTTGAGATTAAGAAAACTTAGCTCTTGAGATTAAATAATAATTACCTGAGTCTCTTTCCGGCAATTCATCTGCTTTGGTTTCAATAATCTTGAATAAATCATCGTAAAGCTGTTGTAGATCAGTTGTATGGGTTACAATGAAGAACGGTGTATTAAATGACTTAATTGAAGTAGAGGTTAAAGTTGGAGAATAATATATTCCAAATAATTCCAAATTTACTTTAGCACATGTAAATTCCTGTTGACGCTGGCGTATTAATGTTTGCACTTTATTACCAACATCTTGCTGAAACTTTTTGATGTCGATGTGATAATTCTGCGAATATATTCTGTAGGAAGCTATTCGACATTTAAATGCACTCCTGATAATGTCAATTCCATTTCCATATTTTATGCAGCTCCTGTTTTTATGAATATTTGTCCTCAAGTGTGTGCTCCAGGAATTAGATTTGACATTTACTTCACAATCTTGGCAAAATCGCATTGGAGGTCTTGAAAGTAGTTCATCAACTGAAACAATTATTATTTTTTAATTCCTCTGTAAACCTTTATTAATAATAAAAAAAAATTAAAAGGAAAATTATAGCTAAATATGTTATAAAAAAAATACTTACGATTAATTATATAATCTTCCAAGTTAAAGGTGTTTTCGTTATTAACAACATTTTCTCGAAGGTGGCGTACAATATGTGATTTTCTTTTAAATTCTCTTAAGCAGTGTGTGCAAAGGAGAGTCATTTTAAAATGGAATCGGTTAGGGCCGTGTCGCTTTTAAATAAATACAATTTCGATCTATCAAGACCCAATGACATAGAATAATTAGCAATTTTTTCAGCTCGCGCAATTTAGAAAACTTTTGGATTTACTTTTGAATTAACTTTTGGATTCACTTTTTAATTTGAAGAAAAACATGGATTTTTTTTAAAAAATATATTTCCCAAATTTAAAAGAAGATCGCCTTGTCGTTGAATACAATTTTTAACGTCTTTTAAAGTCGAATTAGATAAATTATTACATATATTATCTAAGTTTAAATAGGAATAAACCATTGACTTAAATCTAGATGTGGCACACCTTGTTTCATTCCTATTTAAGCTCGGCTTAGTTTTCTTATGTAGAAACTTATCTAATTCTCCAATAGTGACTTTATTTGTTGGATTGATTTTCGGAGCTGTTGTTACAGCGACTGGTAAAGAATTTTTTGAAATTTGTGCCCCTAAAGTTTGGGAACTAGAAATATCACCGTCCAATTTTGACTTTTTTAAATCTGAACAATCATTTGTTTCTGATAAAGAACGTTTTTTGGGTAAATTTTTTTCAATTAAATTTTCAGAACTTTGTTCTAAATTTAGGCCAGAAGGATTTTTCAAAAATTGATTTTGATTACAGGAAGAAATTAAGGGACATTGAGGCTGCTCATCTTCAAAATTTTCAGTATAAGTATATACCTCAATGTCCCCCACAATTTCGCCACAACTCAAATCAAAAACATCTACCGAATTTACTGAATTTCTGGTATAGCCAAATTTGGATGGTTGTTCAAACCCCTGAATAAAATTTTGATCCAACCCTTCAATTAAATTTTGATCCAACACTTTAATAAAATTATGCTGAGCTTTGGCTGAGACGTTTATAACAGTCTCAACGCTGTCGTTGGAATCCTCTGATGAATCTGACGATGCATCTGAAATTGGCGAATAGTGGGGGCGATAAACCTCTTCCATATTATTTTTCGAAAAACCCCCAATGCCAATCCTCTTATCATTATTTAAAGCTCCCTCGTTACCAACCCCATTATTATTATTGTTTAAAACCCCCTTATTATTTTGTTCCTCACAGCTCTCAAAAGTCTCCTGATATTCCACATCACCCTTAATTAAATTTTGCCCTGAGCTATTTTCACCAATTTCACCCCCTTCTAATATATCTAAAAGTTGTTCCAAATTATATCCCTCATTTATTTCAGAATTGTTAATTAAATTTTTCCTTAATATATCATTATTTAAATCATCGAAATTAATTGTTTCAAGAGGTTCTTGAGGAATATCAGGGATAATAGATTCATCCAAAACTTTTAAGAGCTGTGTCAAAATATCGCTTTCACCAATTTCGGAAGAATCGCCAGATTCAGATGAATTGTTAAATGTATTAATATCAATTTCCCTAAATTTAATATCTAGCTCCTCGTCGCTTAGCCCACAAAATGAACAATCAATCAAATCATGCACAAGGCAAGCGTCGTTTAAATCGAAGGCTGTTAAGTCGATGTTTTCAATTTTTACATTTAAAAATGACATTTTAAATTATAAATTAAAAAATAAAAAAATTATGAATCAATAAAAAAATCAAAAAATCAATAAAAAATCAAAAAAAATCCACAAAAATGAAAAATCAACAAAAATCAAAAATTGGCTTTTAGAAGATTAAGTAAAAATGAATGAAAATCCAAAGTATTAAGTCAAAAATATTAAATCAAAAATATCAAATCAAAAATATGAAATCAACAATACAAACCAAATAAAAATTAATATGTCACTACGTCACACAATTCGAAATAAATCGGACTATCTAGATATATTCACAACAGATTCGATAATTTTACAAGCGTACGCTAATAGCGAGATGTAAACTGAAGAGACGCTTCGTACCCAGCCGCCTTTTAAAGCAGCCAAGAGCCTGGTACCGGCTGGTACGGCGTGGCACTGCATGGTACGACGGGAACCGTGAGACCGTGAACTCGAGAGAGGTCGTTCAACGGTCGTAAGTTGTTTTGTTCTTAAGAAAATGACGAGTAAAGAGGAGAAGAAGAAAAAAAAAAAAAAGTTGTTTTTTGGAATAATATAAAAAACAGTTTTTTTTTTTTTTTTTTTTATTTTTTTTTTTTTTTTTTTTTTTTTTCGTTTTTTATATTATTCCAAAAACAACTTTTTTTTTTTTTCTTCTTCTCCTCTTTACTCGTCTTTTTCTTAAGAACAAAACAACTTACGACCGTTGAACGACCTCTCTCGAGTTCACGCTATCTTTGCCTTCTTCTTCTTCTCATTCTTCGGACTGGTTTTGCCGCTGGAGGTAGGAAAAGTGGTATTTCAGTATTGTATATAAGGATTTACAGCGTCTTGACTTAGCATTCATTAAGTTTAAAGTCTCAAAATGAGTACGTTCATAATTATAACACTACAAGACTTTCTGGGATTCTTGGAAAATCAGATTAATCTGATGGATCGTCAGAGTCCAAATTCCGAGAACACGGTGATGTGGCCGCCACCATCAGAGGTTGACTATTTAGATGAAGAATTTATCAATATGTTTGAGCCAGACCTGGATCCCGAGCCTATCGCCTTTGAGTGGGATCCAGACCGAGCAATGGATCTTCAACCTTTGATGATTGAGCAACAACAGCCTATGGAAGAAGATCGGCCACAACCTATGGCAGAGCAGCAGCAGCAACAACAGCAGCAGGAGCAGCAGCGGGAGCAGCCACAACAACAGCAGCAACAACAGCAGCAGCAGCAGGAGCAGCCACAACCACAGCAACAACAGCAGCAGCGAAGGCAGAGTTACCCTCGAAAGTGCAAGAGGCCACAGCAGCAACAGCAACATCAACAGCATCAGGAGCAGCCACAACAACAGCAGCAGCAGCGAAGGCAGAGTTACCCTCGAAAATGCAAGAGGCCACAGCAGCAACAGCAACATCAACAGCAACATCAACAGCATCAGGAGCAGACACAACAACAGCAACAACAACAGCAGCAGCAGCGAAGGCAGAGTTACCCTCGAAAATGCAAGAGGCCAATAAATTATAAATTATAAATTGGCCTCTTGCAGAGCAGCAACCTCTTGCAGACAACAACAACCGATGGCAAAGCAGCAGCCTATGGCAGACAACAGCAACCTCTGGCAGACAGCAGCAATTGGCAACCCAAAATGGTATAAATTATAAATATGTATTTATGTATATATGTATATTTGTATTTTGGATATAGGAATAATAAAAAACAAAGTCGTTGAAGAAAATATTTTATTTTTTTCTATTTCTTATACAGAATCACACCTAATAACCAAGTTTCTTTAACTTGAAAGAATTATTATGAATAGGATGAATATAATTTTTTTTACAAGCATAGTAATGAAAACTAGGTTTTTTTTTTTAACATGGAAGAATAAATCATAGTCTGTTGTCAGGGAATTAAACCTAATTGTTCTTTATCTTATATATAAAATCTTATTTAAATGTCTTAGTTGACATTTTAAACTTAATATTAAAAAATACTAGGGTGAATGAATAAATTCAAGTGCAGTATCAAATTCATTTATTTAAAATTCAATTTATCGATAGGATTGATTGTGCATATTATGTAGAAAAAATTATTCTACACTGAAAGAACAAAATCATTAGTTCTTCAAATCTTAATATAAACAAATTTCTATTTATTTAGATGGCACCCTTATATTTATTTAACTTAAACTTAATATATATCTTATAACTTATATCTTACAACTTATATTTTATATGAAATCTTATTTAAATTAGTTGACATTTGAAACTTAATATTCAAAAACTACTAGGGTGCATGAATAAATTCAAGTGGAGTATCAAATTCATTTATTTAAATTTGATTTATCGGTAGGGTTGTTGTGCATATTATTTGAAAAGAATTATTCTACACTGAAAGAACAAAATTATAATTTCTTTCAATGGGAATAAATACAAATTCTTATCTATTCACATCATTCCCTTATATTTATTTACATAGTTTCTTATATTTATTTAACTTAGCAGAACAAAATCTAAATTCTTATAAAATATTTTAAACTTAAACTTAATATTAAAAACGCCATAGTGCATGAATAAGTGCAAGTGAAATAAATTTATTTAAAATTTGATTTTTCGATTAGATGGTTTTGCATATT
Organism: Diaprepes abbreviatus; assembly: GCA_034092305.1. Lineage (NCBI taxonomy): Eukaryota > Metazoa > Arthropoda > Insecta > Coleoptera > Curculionidae > Diaprepes > Diaprepes abbreviatus. The sequence goes on along the minus strand of JASJET010000351.1, from coordinate 79,680 downwards.
CTTTAGTTCTGGTTTGTTACATATTATACATGCTTGTGAAGGAGTTGTTATGAATAAATCGTTTTCACACGTGTTGCATTGCAGATCTTTTTCGCAACATATAAAGGATCGTTTATAGTGGCTATTAACAAAATTATTTTTCCCATTTGGGCAATTTAAAGCATGTATATAGTAACATTCACAACATAAATTATATGCACCGCCAGAAGATGAAATAATTACGACATAAGATTGAAAAACGCACACTTCTCGCGTAAGGTAATTTGGTGTCAATGTATCACTTGCATTTATTTTTGCCACTTTCACGAGCCCCTCTTCTCCACACCCGTTTGGAACGCCATTATCCTCTATCCCATCATCTTCTTCATCTTCATCGTCGTCTTCGAAATTATTTCGATCAATAGTGATCAGAGAATCCTGTCTTGCGTGAAACTTTCCTCTTCCAGCCAAGTTAAAATGAGTTGTTTCATCTTTGTACATTGACTGGATCGTTTCATCACAAGCAGAATCTAAATATACATGTGTCTGATCCATTTCGAAGACTGTCCGATGAAACTCGATTCACTTGTTCACACTATTTTTTAATTTTACAACACTTTTTAATTGATAATGGCGGGCCGTCTATGTGGTGTTGATATAGTGGATAGTGTTTAAAACACGGCAAATTTAGCTGCAATTCTTCGTCACTTCTATAATTTTCCGGCAACCTGTTCCAAATTTGTTGTAAACTAAGTGAATCGACGAATGTTTTCAAGTAGTTGATGGGAAAGAAGGCCAAGTCTTGATCTTCAAAATCGGTAAGATTTTTTCCGTGTTTTTGGTAGGAAATTATTACTTGGCCTACACGTTCAATGAGTTGCTGTTGTTGTTGTTGTTGGTCGCTATTTGACATCGCGCACGAATGACTGAAGTTCGCTCAGATTCGATCGTTTAAAATACCAGCTCCCCTCCAACTGCTACCAGCTCCCCTCCAACTACTGTGGTGGTTAGGAAGGAGGTAGGAGGTGGAGCAAAAAGAGGCGGAGTTTATGAAACCAATCGGAATAGGGGGCGAACTTGGGCAGCCAATCAGAAACAAGGTCATTCTTGGCTGACCAATCAAAAAAGTGGTGGGGGGGTCAACTAGGAGCCCCCTATTCCCACTACTAAAATTATATGAAGCCCTACCCTTATTTTGTCAAGTAGAATCACCCCCTTAAGTTTCGTGATCGATTTTTGAATCACCCTGTATAAAAAATGTGTATGCTGTTGGCACTCCCTCTCGTTGACAACTTGTTTTTCTTGCGATCGCCCATCTCCTTCCCAAGAGCTTTGAGTACAGGAAAATAAAACCGATTCTGCCTTTTATATTAGAAATATGTATGCTGTTGGCACTCCCTTCCGTTGACAACTTGTTTTTCTTGCGATCGCCCCTCTCCTTCCCAAGAGCTTTGAGTACAGGAAAATTAAACCGATTCTGCCTTTTATATTAGAAATGTGTATGCTGTTGGCACTCCCTCCCGTTGACAACTTGTTTTTCTTGCGATCGCCCCTCTCCTTCCCAAGAGCTTTGAGTACAGGAAAATAAAACCGATTCTGCCTTTTATATTAGAAATGTGTATGCTGTTGGCACTCCCTTGCGTTGACAACTTGTTTTTCTTGCTATCGCCAATCTCCTTCCCAAGAGCTTTGAGTACAGGAAAATAAAACCGATTCTGCCTTTTATATTAGAAATGTGTATGCTGTTGGCACTCCCTTCCGTTGACAACTTGTTTTTCTTGCGATCGCCCCTCACTTTCCCAAGAGCTTTGATTACAGGAAAATAAAACCGATTCTGCCTTTTATATTAGAAATGTGTATGCTGTTGGCACTCCCTTCCGTTGACAACTTGTTTTTCTTGCGATCGCCCCTCTCCTTCCCAAGAGCTTTGAGTACAGGAAAATAAAACCGATTCAGCCTTTTATATTAGAAATGTGTATGCTGTTGGCACTCCTTTCCGTTGACAACTTGTTTTTCTTGCGATCGCCTCTCTCTTTCCCAAGAGTTTTGAGTACAGGAAAATAAAACCGATTCTGACTTTTATATTAGAAATGTGTATGCCGTTGGCACTCCCTCCCGTTGACAACTTGTTTTTCTTGTGATCGCCCCTCTCCTTCCCAATAGCTTTGAGTACAGGAAAATAAAACCGTTTCTCCCTTTTATATTAGAAATGTGTATGCTGTTGGCACTCCCTTGCGTTGACAACTTGTTTTTCTTGCGATCGCCCCTCTCCTTCCCAAGAGCTTTGAGGACAGGAAAATAAAACCGATTCTGCCTTTTATATTAGAAATGTGTATGCTGTTGGCACACCCTCCCGTTGACAACTTGTTTTTCTTGCGATCGCCCCTCTCCTTCCCAAGAGCTATGAGTACAGGAAAATAAAACCGATTCTGCCTTTTATATTAGAAATGTGTATGCTGTTGGCACACCCTCCCGTTGTCAACTTGTTTTTCTTGCGATCGCCCCACTCCTTCCCAAGAGCTTTGAATACAGGAAAATAAAACCGATTCTGCCTTTTATATTAGAAATGTGTATGCTGTTGGCACTCCCTCCCGTTGACAACTTGTTTTTCTTGCGATCGCCCCTCTCCTTCCCAAGAGCTTTGAGTACAGGAAAATAAAACCGATTCTGCCTTTTATATTAGAAATGTGTATGCTGTTGGCACTCCCTCCCGTTGACAACTTGTTTTTCTTGCGATCGCCCCTCTCCTTCCCAAGAGCTTTGAATACAGGAAAATAAAACCGATTCTGCCTTTTATATTAGAAATGTGTATGCTGTTGGCACTCCCTCCCGTTGACAACTTGTTTTTCTTGCGATCGCCCCTCTCCTTCCCAAGAGCTTTGAATACAGGAAAATAAAACCGATTCTGCCTTTTATATTAGAAATGTGTATGCTGTTGGCACTCCCTCCCGTTGACAACTTGTTTTTCTTGCGATCGCCCCTCTCCTTCCCAAGAGCTTTGAGTACAGGAAAATAAAACCGATTCTGCCTTTTATATTAGAAATGTGTATGCTGTTGGCACTCCCTCCCGTTGACAACTTGTTTTTCTTGCGATCGCCCCTCTCCTTCCCAAGATCTTTGAGTACAGGAAAATAAAACCGATTCTGCCTTTTATATTAGAAATGTGTATGCTGTTGGCACTCCCTCCCGTAGACAACTTGTTTTTCTTGTGATCGCCCCTCTTTTTCCAAGAGCTTTGAGTGCAGGAAAATAAAACCGATTCAGCCTTTTATATTAGAAATGTGTATGCTGTTGGCACTCCTTTCCGTTGACAACTTGTTTTTCTTGCGATCGCCTCTCTCTTTCCCAAGAGCTTTGAGTACAGGAAAATAAAACCTTTTCTGCCTTTTATATTAGAAATGTGTATGCTGTTGGCACTCCCTTGCGTTGACAACTTGTTTTTCTTGTGATCGCCCCTCTCCTTCCCAAGAGCTTTGAGTACAGGAAAATAAAACCGATTCAGCCTTTTATATTAGAAATGTGTATGCTGTTGGCACTCCCTTGCGTTGACAACTTGTTTTTCTTGTGATCGCCCCTCTCCTTCCCAAGAGCTTTGAGTGCAGGAAAATAAAACCGATTCTGCCTTTTATATTAGAAATGTGTATGCTGTTGGCACCCCCTCCCGTTGACAACTTGTTTTTCTTGCGATCGCCCCTCTCCTTCCCAAGAGCTTTGAGTACAGGAAAATAAAACCGATTCAGCCTTTTATATTAGAAATGTGTATGCTGTTGGCACTCCTTTCCGTTGACAAATTGTTTTTCTTGCGATCGCCTCTCTCTTTCCCAAGAGCTTTGAGTACAGGAAAATAAAACCGATTCAGCCTTTTATATTAGAAATGTGTATGCTGTTGGCACTCCTTTCCGTTGACAACTTGTTTTTCTTGCGATCGCCTCTCTCTTTCCCAAGAGCTTTGAGTACAGGAAAATAAAACCGATTCTGCCTTTTATATTAGAAATGTGTATGCTGTTGGCACTCCCTCCCGTTGACAACTTGTTTTTCTTGCGATCGCCCCTCTCCTTCCCAAGAGCTTTGAGGACAGGAAAATAAAACCGATTCTGCCTTTTATATTAGAAATGTGTATGCTGTTGGCACTCCTTTCCGTTGACAACTTGTTTTTCTTGCGATCGCCTCTCTCTTTCCCAAGAGCTTTCAGTACAGGAAAATAAAACCTTTTCTGCCTTTTATATTAGAAATGTGTATGCTGTTGGCACTCCTTTACGTTGACAACTTGTTTTTCTTGCGATCGCCTCTCTCTTTCCCAAGAGCTTTGAGTACAGGAAAATAAAACCTTTTCTGCCTTTTATATTAGAAATGTGTATGCTGTTGGCACTCCCTTGCGTTGACAACTTGTTTTTCTTGCGATCGCCCCTCTCCTTCCCAAGAGCTTTGAGGACAGGAAAATAAAACCGATTCTGCCTTTTATATTAGAAATGTGTATGCTGTTGGCACACCCTCCCGTTGACAACTTGTTTTTCTTGCGATCGCCCTACTCCTTCACAAGAGCTTCGAATACAGGAAAATAAAACCGATTCTGCCTTTTATATTAGAAATGTGTATGCTGTTGGTACTCCCTCCCGTTGACAACTTGTTTTTCTAGCGATCGCCCATCTCCTTCCCAAGAGCTTTGAATACAGGAAAATAAAACCGATTCTGCCTTTTATATTAGAAATGTGTATGCTGTTGGCACTCCCTCCCGTTGACAACTTGTTCTTCTTGCGATCGCCCCTCTCCTTCCCAAGAGCTTTGAATACAGGAAAATAAAACCGATTCTGCCTTTTATATTAGAAATGTGTATGCTGTTGGCACTCCCTCCCGTTGACAACTTGTTTTTCTTGCGATCGCCCCTCTCCTTCCCAAGAGCTTTGAGTACAGGAAAATAAAACCGATTCTGCCTTTTATATTAGAAATGTGTATGCTGTTGGCACTCCCTCCCGTTGACAACTTGTTTTTCTTGCGATCGCCCCTCTCCTTCCCAAGAGCTTTGAGTACAGGAAAATAAAACCGATTCTGCCTTTTATATTAGAAATGTGTATGCTGTTGGCACACTCTCCCGTTGACAACTTGTTTTTCTTGCGAACGCCCTTCTCCTTCCCAAGAGCTTTGAGTACAGGAAAATAAAACCGATTCTGCCTTTTATATTAGAAATGTGTATGCTGTTGGCACACCCTCCCGTTGACAACTTGTTTTTCTTGCGATCGCAACTCTCCTTCCCAAGAGCTTTGAATACAGGAAAATAAAACCGATTCTGCCTTTTATATTAGAAATGTGTACGCTGTTGGCACTCCCTCCCGTTGACAACTTGTTTTTCTTGCGATCGCCCCTCTCCTTCCCAGGAGCTTTGAGTACAGGAAAATAAAACCGATTCTGCCTTTTCTATTAGAAATGTGTATGCTGTTGGCACTCCCATCCGTTGACAACTTGTTTTTCTTGCGATCGCCCCTCTCCTTCCCAAGAGCTTTGAGTACAGGAAAATAAATCCGATTCTGCCTTTTATATTAGAAATGTGTATGCTGTTGGCACTCCCTCCCGTTGACAACTCGTTTTTCTTGCGATCGCCCCTCTCCTTCCCAAGAGCTTTGAGTACAGGAAAATAAAACCGATTCTGCCTTTTATATTAGAAATGTGTATGCTGTTGGCACTCCCGTCCGTTGACAACTTGTTTTTCTTGCGATCGCCCCTCTCTTTCCCAGGAGCTTTGAGTACAGGAAAATAAAACCGATTCTGCCTTTTATATTAGAAATGTGTACGCTGTTGGCACTCCCTCCCGTTGACAACTTGTTTTTCTTGCGATCGCCCCTCTCCTTCCCAGGAGCTTTGAGTACAGGAAAATAAAACCGATTCTGCCTTTTCTATTAGAAATGTGTATGCTGTTGGCACTCCCATCCGTTGACAACTTGTTTTTCTTGCGATCGCCCCTCTCCTTCCCAAGAGCTTTGAGTACAAGAAAATAAATCCGATTCTGCCTTTTATATTAGAAATGTGTATGCTGTTGGCACTCCCTTCCGTTGACAACTTGTTTTTCTTGCGAACGCCCCTTTCCTTCCCAAGAGCTTTGAGTATAAGAAAATAAAACCGATTCTGCCTTTTATATTAGAAATGTGTACGCTGTTGGCACTCCCTCCCGTTGACAACTTCTTTTTCTTGCGATCGCCCCTCTCCTTCCCAGGAGCTTTGAGTACAGGAAAATAAAACCGATTCTGCCTTTTCTATTAGAAATGTGTATGCTGTTGGCACTCCCATCCGTTGACAACTTGTTTTTCTTGCGATCGCCCCTCTCCTTCCCAAGAGCTTTGAGTACAGGAAAATAAATCCGATTCTGCCTTTTATATTAGAAATGTGTATGCTGTTGACACTCCCTTCCGTTGACAAATTGTTTTTCTTGCGATCGCCCCTCTCTTTCCCAAGAGCTTTGAGTACAGGAAAATAAAACCGATTCTGCCTTTTATATTAGAAATGTGTATGCTGTTGGCCCTCCCTTCCGTTGACAACTTGGTTTTCTTGCGATCGCCCCTCTATTTCCCAAGAGCTTTGAGTACAGGAAAATAAAACCTTTTCTGCCTTTTATATTAGAAATGTGTATGCTGTTGGCACTCCCTTGCGTTGACAACTTGTTTTTCTTGTGATCGCCCCTCTCCTTCCCAAGAGCTTTGAGTACAGGAAAATAAAACCGATTCAGCCTTTTATATTAGAAATGTGTATGCTGTTGGCACTCCCTTGCGTTGACAACTTGTTTTTCTTGTGATCGCCCCTCTCCTTCCCAAGAGCTTTGAGTGCAGGAAAATAAAACCGATTCTGCCTTTTATATTAGAAATGTGTATGCTGTTGGCACCCCCTCCCGTTGACAACTTGTTTTTCTTGCGATCGCCCCTCTCCTTCCCAAGAGCTTTGAGTACAGGAAAATAAAACCGATTCAGCCTTTTATATTAGAAATGTGTATGCTGTTGGCACTCCTTTCCGTTGACAACTTGTTTTTCTTGCGATCGCCTCTCTCTTTCCCAAGAGCTTTGAGTACAGGAAAATAAAACCGATTCAGCCTTTTATATTAGAAATGTGTATGCTGTTGGCACTCCTTTCCGTTGACAACTTGTTTTTCTTGCGATCGCCTCTCTCTTTCCCAAGAGCTTTGAGTACAGGAAAATAAAACCGATTCTGCCTTTTATATTAGAAATGTGTATGCTGTTGGCACTCCCTCCCGTTGACAACTTGTTTTTCTTGCGATCGCCCCTCTCCTTCCCAAGAGCTTTGAGGACAGGAAAATAAAACCGATTCTGCCTTTTATATTAGAAATGTGTATGCTGTTGGCACTCCTTTCCGTTGACAACTTGTTTTTCTTGCGATCGCCTCTCTCTTTCCCAAGAGCTTTCAGTACAGGAAAATAAAACCTTTTCTGCCTTTTATATTAGAAATGTGTATGCTGTTGGCACTCCTTTACGTTGACAACTTGTTTTTCTTGCGATCGCCTCTCTCTTTCCCAAGAGCTTTGAGTACAGGAAAATAAAACCTTTTCTGCCTTTTATATTAGAAATGTGTATGCTGTTGGCACTCCCTTGCGTTGACAACTTGTTTTTCTTGCGATCGCCCCTCTCCTTCCCAAGAGCTTTGAGGACAGGAAAATAAAACCGATTCTGCCTTTTATATTAGAAATGTGTATGCTGTTGGCACACCCTCCCGTTGACAACTTGTTTTTCTTGCGATCGCCCTACTCCTTCACAAGAGCTTCGAATACAGGAAAATAAAACCGATTCTGCCTTTTATATTAGAAATGTGTATGCTGTTGGTACTCCCTCCCGTTGACAACTTGTTTTTCTAGCGATCGCCCATCTCCTTCCCAAGAGCTTTGAATACAGGAAAATAAAACCGATTCTGCCTTTTATATTAGAAATGTGTATGCTGTTGGCACTCCCTCCCGTTGACAACTTGTTCTTCTTGCGATCGCCCCTCTCCTTCCCAAGAGCTTTGAATACAGGAAAATAAAACCGATTCTGCCTTTTATATTAGAAATGTGTATGCTGTTGGCACTCCCTCCCGTTGACAACTTGTTTTTCTTGCGATCGCCCCTCTCCTTCCCAAGAGCTTTGAGTACAGGAAAATAAAACCGATTCTGCCTTTTATATTAGAAATGTGTATGCTGTTGGCACTCCCTCCCGTTGACAACTTGTTTTTCTTGCGATCGCCCCTCTCCTTCCCAAGAGCTTTGAGTACAGGAAAATAAAACCGATTCTGCCTTTTATATTAGAAATGTGTATGCTGTTGGCACACTCTCCCGTTGACAACTTGTTTTTCTTGCGAACGCCCTTCTCCTTCCCAAGAGCTTTGAGTACAGGAAAATAAAACCGATTCTGCCTTTTATATTAGAAATGTGTATGCTGTTGGCACACCCTCCCGTTGACAACTTGTTTTTCTTGCGATCGCAACTCTCCTTCCCAAGAGCTTTGAATACAGGAAAATAAAACCGATTCTGCCTTTTATATTAGAAATGTGTACGCTGTTGGCACTCCCTCCCGTTGACAACTTGTTTTTCTTGCGATCGCCCCTCTCCTTCCCAGGAGCTTTGAGTACAGGAAAATAAAACCGATTCTGCCTTTTCTATTAGAAATGTGTATGCTGTTGGCACTCCCATCCGTTGACAACTTGTTTTTCTTGCGATCGCCCCTCTCCTTCCCAAGAGCTTTGAGTACAGGAAAATAAATCCGATTCTGCCTTTTATATTAGAAATGTGTATGCTGTTGGCACTCCCTCCCGTTGACAACTCGTTTTTCTTGCGATCGCCCCTCTCCTTCCCAAGAGCTTTGAGTACAGGAAAATAAAACCGATTCTGCCTTTTATATTAGAAATGTGTATGCTGTTGGCACTCCCGTCCGTTGACAACTTGTTTTTCTTGCGATCGCCCCTCTCTTTCCCAGGAGCTTTGAGTACAGGAAAATAAAACCGATTCTGCCTTTTATATTAGAAATGTGTACGCTGTTGGCACTCCCTCCCGTTGACAACTTGTTTTTCTTGCGATCGCCCCTCTCCTTCCCAGGAGCTTTGAGTACAGGAAAATAAAACCGATTCTGCCTTTTCTATTAGAAATGTGTATGCTGTTGGCACTCCCATCCGTTGACAACTTGTTTTTCTTGCGATCGCCCCTCTCCTTCCCAAGAGCTTTGAGTACAAGAAAATAAATCCGATTCTGCCTTTTATATTAGAAATGTGTATGCTGTTGGCACTCCCTTCCGTTGACAACTTGTTTTTCTTGCGAACGCCCCTTTCCTTCCCAAGAGCTTTGAGTATAAGAAAATAAAACCGATTCTGCCTTTTATATTAGAAATGTGTACGCTGTTGGCACTCCCTCCCGTTGACAACTTCTTTTTCTTGCGATCGCCCCTCTCCTTCCCAGGAGCTTTGAGTACAGGAAAATAAAACCGATTCTGCCTTTTCTATTAGAAATGTGTATGCTGTTGGCACTCCCATCCGTTGACAACTTGTTTTTCTTGCGATCGCCCCTCTCCTTCCCAAGAGCTTTGAGTACAGGAAAATAAATCCGATTCTGCCTTTTATATTAGAAATGTGTATGCTGTTGACACTCCCTTCCGTTGACAAATTGTTTTTCTTGCGATCGCCCCTCTCTTTCCCAAGAGCTTTGAGTACAGGAAAATAAAACCGATTCTGCCTTTTATATTAGAAATGTGTATGCTGTTGGCCCTCCCTTCCGTTGACAACTTGGTTTTCTTGCGATCGCCCCTCTATTTCCCAAGAGCTTTGAGTACAGGAAAATAAAACCGATTCTGCCTTTTATATTAGAAATGTGTATGCTGTTGGCACTCCTTTCCGTTGACAACTTGGTTTTCTTGCGATCGCCCCTCTATTTCCCAAGAGCTTTGAGTACAGGAAAATAAAACCGATTCTGCCTTTTATATTAGAAATGTGTATGCTGTTGGCACTCCTTTCCGTTGACAACTTGTTTTTCTTGCGATCGCCTCTCTCTTTCCCAAGAGCTTTGAGTACAGGAAAATAAAACCGATTCTGACTTTTATATTAGAAATCTGTATGCCGTTGGCACTCCCTCCCGTTGACAACTTGTTTTTCTTGTGATCGCCCCTCTCCTTCCCAATAGCTTTGAGTACAGGAAAATAAAACCGTTTCTCCCTTTTATATTAGAAATGTGTATGCTGTTGGCACTCCCTTGCGTTGACAACTTGTTTTTCTTGCGATCGCCCCTCTCCTTCCCAAGAGCTTTGAGGACAGGAAAATAAAACCGATTCTGCCTTTTATATTAGAAATGTGTATGCTGTTGGCACACCCTCCCGTTGACAACTTGTTTTTCTTGCGATCGCCCCTCTCCTTCCCAAGAGCTTTGAGTACAGGAAAATAAAACCGATTCTGCCTTTTATATTAGAAATGTGTATGCTGTTGGCACACCCTCCCGTTGTCAACTTGTTTTTCTTGCGATCGCCCCACTCCTTCCCAAGAGCTTTGAATACAGGAAAATAAAACCGATTCTGCCTTTTATATTAGAAATGTGTATGCTGTTGGCACTCCCTCCCGTTGACAACTTGTTTTTCTTGCGATCGCCCCTCTCCTTCCCAAGAGCTTTGAGTACAGGAAAATAAAACCGATTCTGTCTTTTTTATTAGAAATGTGTATGCTGTTGGCACTCCCTCCCGTTGACAACTTGTTTTTCTTGCGATCGCCCCTCTCCTTCCCAAGAGCTTTGAATACAGGAAAATAAAACCGATTCTGCCTTTTATATTAGAAATGTGTATGCTGTTGGCACTCCCTCCCGTTGACAACTTGTTTTTCTTGCGATCGCCCCTCTCCTTCCCAAGAGCTTTGAATACAGGAAAATAAAACCGATTCTGCCTTTTATATTAGAAATGTGTATGCTGTTGGCACTCCCTCCCGTTGACAACTTGTTTTTCTTGCGATCGCCCCTCTCCTTCCCAGGAGCTTTGAGTACAGGAAAATAAAAGTGATTCTGCCTTTTATATTAAAAATGTGTATGCTGTTGGCACTCCCTCCCGTTGACAACTTGTTTTTCTTGCGATCGCCCCTCTCCTTCCCAAGAGCTTTGAGTACAGGAAAATAAAACCGATTCAGCATTTTATATTAGAAATGTGTATGCTGTTGGCACTCCCTCCCGCTGACAACTTGTTTTTCTTGCGATCGCCCCTCTCCTTCCCAAGAGCTTTGAGTACAGGAAAATAAAACCGATTCTGCCTTTTATATTAGAAATGTGTATGCTGTTGGCACTCCCTCCCGTTGACAACTTGTTTTCCTTGCGATCGACCCTCTCCTTCCCAAGAGCTTTGAGGACAGGAAAATAAAACCGATTCTGCCTTTTATATTAGAAATGTGTATGCTGTTGGCACTCCCTCCCGTAGACAACTTGTTTTTCTTGCGATCGCCCCACTCCTTCCCAAGAGCTTTGAGTACAGGAAAATAAAACCGATTCTGCCTTTTATATTAGAAATGTGTATGCTGTTGGCACACCCTCCCGTTGACAACTTGTTTTTCTTGCGAACGCCCTTCTCCTTCCCAAGAGCTTTGAGTACAGGAAAATAAAACCGATTCTGCCTTTTATATTAGAAATGTGTATGCTGTTGGCACACCCTCCCGTTGACAACTTGTTTTTCTTGCGATCGCCCCTCTCCTTCCCAAGAGCTTTGAATACAGGAAAATAAAACCGATTCTGCCTTTTATATTAGAAATGTGTATGCTGTTGGCACTCCCTCCCGTTGACAACTTGTTTTTCTTGCGATCGCCCCTCTCCTTCCCAAGAGCTTTGAGTACAGGAAAATAAAACCGATTCTGCCTTTTATATTAGAAATGTGTATGCTGTTGGCACTCCCTCCCGTTGAAAACTTGTTTTTCTTGCGATCGCCCCTCTCCTTCCCAAGAGCTTTGAGTACAGGAAAATAAAACCGATTCTGCCTTTTATATTAGAAATGTGTATGCTGTTGGCCCTCCCTCCTGTTGACAACTTGTTTTTCTTGCGATCGCCCCTCTCCTTCCCAAGAGCTTTGAATACAGGAAAATAAAACCGATTCTGCCTTTTATATTAGAAATGTGTATGCTGTTGGCACTCCCTCCCGTTGACAACTCGTTTTTCTTGCGATCGCCCCTCTCCTTCCCAAGAGCTTTGAGTACAGGAAAATAAAACCGATTCTGCCTTTTATATTAGAAATGTGTATGCTGTTGGCACTCCCGTCCGTTGACAACTTGTTTTTCTTGCGATCGCCCCACTCCTTCCCAAGAGCTTTGAGTACAGGAAAATAAAACCGATTCTGCCTTTTATATTAGAAATGTGTATGCTGTTGGCACTCCCTCCCGTTGACAACTTGTTTTTCTTGCGATCACCCCTCTCCTTCCCAAGAGCTTTGAGTACAGGAAAATAAAACCGATTCTGCCTTTTATATTAGAAATGTGTATGCTGTTGGCACTCCCTCCCGTTGACAACTTGTTTTTCTTGTGATCGCCCCTCTCCTTTCTAAGAGCTTTAAGTAGAGGAAAATAAAACCGTTTCGGTTTTTTATATTAGAAATGGGTATGCTGTTGGCACTCCCTCCCGTTGACAACTTGTTTTTCTTGCGATCGCCCCTCTTCTTCCCAAGAGCTTTGAGTACAGGAAAATAAAACCGATTCTGCCTTTTATATTAGAAATGTGTATGCTGTTGGTACTCCCTCTCGTAGACAACTTGTTTTTCTTGTGATCGCCCCTCTTTTTCCAAGAGCTTTGAGTACAGGAAAATAAAACCGATTCGGCCTTTTATATTAGAAATGTGTATGCTGTTGGCACCCCCTCCCGTTGACAACTTGTTTTTCTTGCGATCGCCCCTCTCCTTCCCAAGACCTTTGAGTACAGGAAAACAAAACCGATTCTGCCTTTTATATTAGAAATGTATATGCTGTTGGCACTCCCTCCCGTAGACAACCTGTTTTTCTTGCGATCGCCCCACTCTTTCCCAAGAGCTTTGAATACAGGAAAATAAGACCGATTCTGCCTTTTATATTAGAAATGTGTATGCTGTTGGCACTCCCTCCCGTTGACAACTTGTTTTTCTTGCGATCACCCCTCTCCTTCCCAAGAGCTTTGAGTACAGGAAAATAAAACCGATTCAGCCTTTTATATTAGAAATGTGTATGCTGTTGGCACTCCTTTCCGTTGACAACTTGTTTTTCTTGCGATCGCCTCTCTCTTTCCCAAGAGCTTTGAGTACAGGAAAATAAAACCGATTATGACTTTTATATTAGAAATGTGTATGCCGTTGGCACTCCCTCCCGTTGACAACTTGTTTTTCTTGTGATCGCCCCTCTCCTTCCCAATAGCTTTGAGTACAGGAAAATAAAACCGTTTCTGCCTTTTATATTAGAAATGTGTATGCTGTTGGCACTCCCTTGCGTTGACAACTTGTTTTTCTTGCGATCGCCCCTCTCCTTCCCAAGAGCTTTGAGGACAGGAAAATAAAACCGTTTCTGTTTTTTATATTAGAAATGTGTATGCTGTTGGCACTCCCTTGCGTTGACAACTTGTTTTTCTTGCGATCGCCCCTCTCCTTCCCAAGAGCTTTGAGGACAGGAAAATAAAACCGATTCTGCCTTTTATATTAGAAATGTGTATGCTGTTGGCACACCCTCCCGTTGACAACTTGTTTTTCTCGCGATCGCCCATCTCCTTCCCAAGAGCTTTGAATACAGGAAAATAAAACCGATTCTGCCTTTTATATTAGAAATGTGTATGCTGTTGGCACTCCCTCCCGTTGACAACTTGTTTTTCTTGCGATCGCCCCTCTCCTTCCCAAGAGCTTTGAATACAGGAAAATAAAACCGATTCTGCCTTTTATATTAGAAATGTGTATGCTGTTGGCACTCCCTCCCGTTGACAACTTGTTTTTCTTGCGATCGCCCCTCTGCTTCCCAAGAGCTTTGAGTACAGGAAAATAAAACCGATTCTGCCTTTTATATTAGAAATGTGTATGCTGTTGGCACTCCCTCCCGTTGACAACTTGTTTTTCTTGCGATCGCCCCTCTCCTTCCCAAGAGCTTTGAGTACAGGAAAATAAAACCGATTCTGCCTTTTATATTAGAAATGTGTATGCTGTTGGCACACCCTCCCGTTGACAACTTGTTTTTCTTGCGAACGCCCTTCTCCTTCCCAAGAGCTTTGAGTACAGGAAAATAAAACCGATTCTGCCTTTTATATTAGAAATGTGTATGCTGTTGGCACACCCTCCCGTTGACAACTTGTTTTTCTTGCGATCGCCCCTCTCCTTCCCAAGAGCTTTGAATACAGAAAAATAAAACCGATTCTGCCTTTTATATTAGAAATGTGTATGCTGTTGGCACTCCTTTCCGTTGACAACTTGTTTTTCTTGCGATCGCCTCTCTCTTTCCCAAGAGCTTTGAGTACAGGAAAATAAAACCGATTCTGCCTTTTATATTAGAAATGTGTATGCTGTTGGCACTCCCTCCCGTTGACAACTTGTTTTTGTTGCGATCGCCCCTCTCCTTCCCAAGAGCTTTGAGTACAGGAAAATAAAACCGATTCTGCCTTTTATATTAGAAATGTGTATGCTGTTGGCCCTCCCTCCTGTTGACAACTTGTTTTTCTTGCGATCGCCCCTCTCCTTCCCAAGAGCTTTGAATACAGGAAAATAAAACCGATTCTGCCTTTTATATTAGAAATGTGTATGCTGTTGGCACTCCCTCCCGTTGACAACTCGTTTTTCTTGCGATCGCCCCTCTCCTTCCCAAGAGCTTTGAGTACAGGAAAATAAAACCGATTCTGCCTTTTATATTAGAAATGTGTATGCTGTTGGCTCTCCCGTCCGTTGACAACTTGTTTTTCTTGCGATCGCCCCACTCCTTCCCAAGAGCTTTGAGTACAGGAAAATAAAACCGATTCTGCCTTTTATATTAGAAATGTGTATGCTGTTGGCACTCCCTCCCGTTGACAACTTGTTTTTCTTGCGATCACCCCTCTCCTTCCCAAGAGCTTTGAGTACAGGAAAATAAAACCGATTCTGCCTTTTATATTAGAAATGTGTATGCTGTTGGCACACCCTCCCGTTGACAACTTGTTTTTCTTGCGAACGCCCTTCTCATTCCCAAGAGCTTTGAGTACAGGAAAATAAAACCGATTCTGCCTTTTATATTAGAAATGTGTATGCTGTTGGCACACCCTCCCGTTGACAACTTGTTTTTCTTGCGATCGCCCCTCTCCTTCCCAAGAGCTTTGAATACAGGAAAATAAAACCGATTCTGCCTTTTATATTAGAAATGTGTATGCTGTTGGCACTCCTTTCCGTTGACAACTTGTTTTTCTTGCGATCGCCTCTCTCTTTCCCAAGAGCTTTGAGTACAGGAAAATAAAACCGATTCTGCCTTTTATATTAGAAATGTGTATGCTGTTGGCACTCCCTCCCGTTGACAACTTGTTTTTCTTGTGATCGCCCCTCTCCTTCCCAATAGCTTTGAGTACAGGAAAATAAAACCGTTTCTCCCTTTTATATTAGAAATGTGTATGCTGTTGGCACTCCCTTGCGTTGACAACTTGTTTTTCTTGCGATCGCCCCTCTCCTTCCCAAGAGCTTTGAGTACAGGAAAATAAAACCGATTCTGCCTTTTATATTAGAAATGTGTATGCTGTTGGCACTCCCTCCCGTTGACAACTTGTTTTTCTTGCGATCGCCCCTCTCCTTCCCAAGATCTTTGAGTACAGGAAAATAAAACCGATTCTGCCTTTTATATTAGAAATGTGTATGCTGTTGGCACTCCCTCCCGTAGACAACTTGTTTTTCTTGTGATCGCCCCTCTTTTTCCAAGAGCTTTGAGTGCAGGAAAATAAAACCGATTCAGCCTTTTATATTAGAAATGTGTATGCTGTTGGCACTCCCTCCCGTTGACAACTTGTTTTTCTTGCGATCACCCCTCTCCTTCCCAAGAGCTTTGAGTACAGGAAAATAAAACCGATTCTGCCTTTTATATTAGAAATGTGTATGCTGTTGGCACTCCCTCCCGTTGACAACTTGTTTTTCTTGTGATCGCCCCTCTCCTTTCCAAGAGCTTTAAGTAGAGGAAAATAAAACCGTTTCTGTTTTTTATATTAGAAATGGGTATGCTGTTGGCACTCCTTTCCGTTGACAACTTGTTTTTCTTGCGATCGCCTCTCTCCTTCCCAAGAGCTTTGAGTACAGGAAAATAAAACCGATTCAGCCTTTTATATTAGAAATGTGTATGCTGTTGGCACTCCTTTCCGTTGACAACTTGTTTTTCTTGCGATCGCCTCTCTCTTTCCCAAGAGTTTTGAGTACAGGAAAATAAAACCGATTCTGACTTTTATATTAGAAATGTGTATGCCGTTGGCACTCCCTCCCGTTGACAACTTGTTTTTCTTGTGATCGCCCCTCTCCTTCCCAATAGCTTTGAGTACAGGAAAATAAAACCGTTTCTCCCTTTTATATTAGAAATGTGTATGCTGTTGGCACTCCCTTGCGTTGACAACTTGTTTTTCTTGCGATCGCCCCTCTCCTTCCCAAGAGCTTTGAGGACAGGAAAATAAAACCGATTCTGCCTTTTATATTAGAAATGTGTATGCTGTTGGCACACCCTCCCGTTGACAACTTGTTTTTCTTGCGATCGCCCCTCTCCTTCCCAAGAGCTATGAGTACAGGAAAATAAAACCGATTCTGCCTTTTATATTAGAAATGTGTATGCTGTTGGCACACCCTCCCGTTGTCAACTTGTTTTTCTTGCGATCGCCCCACTCCTTCCCAAGAGCTTTGAATACAGGAAAATAAAACCGATTCTGCCTTTTATATTAGAAATGTGTATGCTGTTGGCACTCCTTTCCGTTGACAACTTGTTTTTCTTGCGATCGCCCCTCTCCTTCCCAAGAGCTTTGAGTACAGGAAAATAAAACCGATTCAGCCTTTTATATTAGAAATGTGTATGCTGTTGGCACTCCTTTCCGTTGACAACTTGTTTTTCTTGCGATCGCCTCTCTCTTTCCCAAGAGTTTTGAGTACAGGAAAATAAAACCGATTCTGACTTTTATATTAGAAATGTGTATGCCGTTGGCACTCCCTCCCGTTGACAACTTGTTTTTCTTGTGATCGCCCCTCTCCTTCCCAATAGCTTTGAGTACAGGAAAATAAAACCGTTTCTCCCTTTTATATTAGAAATGTGTATGCTGTTGGCACTCCCTTGCGTTGACAACTTGTTTTTCTTGCGATCGCCCCTCTCCTTCCCAAGAGCTTTGAGGACAGGAAAATAAAACCGATTCTGCCTTTTATATTAGAAATGTGTATGCTGTTGGCACACCCTCCCGTTGACAACTTGTTTTTCTTGCGATCGCCCCTCTCCTTCCCAAGAGCTATGAGTACAGGAAAATAAAACCGATTCTGCCTTTTATATTAGAAATGTGTATGCTGTTGGCACACCCTCCCGTTGTCAACTTGTTTTTCTTGCGATCGCCCCACTCCTTCCCAAGAGCTTTGAATACAGGAAAATAAAACCGATTCTGCCTTTTATATTAGAAATGTGTATGCTGTTGGCACTCCCTCCCGTTGACAACTTGTTTTTCTTGCGATCGCCCCTCTCCTTCCCAAGAGCTTTGAGTACAGGAAAATAAAACCGATTCTGCCTTTTATATTAGAAATGTGTATGCTGTTGGCACTCCCTCCCGTTGACAACTTGTTTTTCTTGCGATCGCCCCTCTCCTTCCCAAGAGCTTTGAATACAGGAAAATAAAACCGATTCTGCCTTTTATATTAGAAATGTGTATGCTGTTGGCACTCCCTCCCGTTGACAACTTGTTTTTCTTGCGATCGCCCCTCTCCTTCCCAAGAGCTTTGAATACAGGAAAATAAAACCGATTCTGCCTTTTATATTAGAAATGTGTATGCTGTTGGCACTCCCTCCCGTTGACAACTTGTTTTTCTTGCGATCGCCCCTCTCCTTCCCAAGAGCTTTGAGTACAGGAAAATAAAACCGATTCTGCCTTTTATATTAGAAATGTGTATGCTGTTGGCACTCCCTCCCGTTGACAACTTGTTTTTCTTGCGATCGCCCCTCTCCTTCCCAAGATCTTTGAGTACAGGAAAATAAAACCGATTCTGCCTTTTATATTAGAAATGTGTATGCTGTTGGCACTCCCTCCCGTAGACAACTTGTTTTTCTTGTGATCGCCCCTCTTTTTCCAAGAGCTTTGAGTGCAGGAAAATAAAACCGATTCAGCCTTTTATATTAGAAATGTGTATGCTGTTGGCACTCCTTTCCGTTGACAACTTGTTTTTCTTGCGATCGCCTCTCTCTTTCCCAAGAGCTTTGAGTACAGGAAAATAAAACCTTTTCTGCCTTTTATATTAGAAATGTGTATGCTGTTGGCACTCCCTTGCGTTGACAACTTGTTTTTCTTGTGATCGCCCCTCTCCTTCCCAAGAGCTTTGAGTACAGGAAAATAAAACCGATTCAGCCTTTTATATTAGAAATGTGTATGCTGTTGGCACTCCCTTGCGTTGACAACTTGTTTTTCTTGTGATCGCCCCTCTCCTTCCCAAGAGCTTTGAGTGCAGGAAAATAAAACCGATTCTGCCTTTTATATTAGAAATGTGTATGCTGTTGGCACCCCCTCCCGTTGACAACTTGTTTTTCTTGCGATCGCCCCTCTCCTTCCCAAGAGCTTTGAGTACAGGAAAATAAAACCGATTCAGCCTTTTATATTAGAAATGTGTATGCTGTTGGCACTCCTTTCCGTTGACAAATTGTTTTTCTTGCGATCGCCTCTCTCTTTCCCAAGAGCTTTGAGTACAGGAAAATAAAACCGATTCAGCCTTTTATATTAGAAATGTGTATGCTGTTGGCACTCCTTTCCGTTGACAACTTGTTTTTCTTGCGATCGCCTCTCTCTTTCCCAAGAGCTTTGAGTACAGGAAAATAAAACCGATTCTGCCTTTTATATTAGAAATGTGTATGCTGTTGGCACTCCCTCCCGTTGACAACTTGTTTTTCTTGCGATCGCCCCTCTCCTTCCCAAGAGCTTTGAGGACAGGAAAATAAAACCGATTCTGCCTTTTATATTAGAAATGTGTATGCTGTTGGCACTCCTTTCCGTTGACAACTTGTTTTTCTTGCGATCGCCTCTCTCTTTCCCAAGAGCTTTCAGTACAGGAAAATAAAACCTTTTCTGCCTTTTATATTAGAAATGTGTATGCTGTTGGCACTCCTTTACGTTGACAACTTGTTTTTCTTGCGATCGCCTCTCTCTTTCCCAAGAGCTTTGAGTACAGGAAAATAAAACCTTTTCTGCCTTTTATATTAGAAATGTGTATGCTGTTGGCACTCCCTTGCGTTGACAACTTGTTTTTCTTGCGATCGCCCCTCTCCTTCCCAAGAGCTTTGAGGACAGGAAAATAAAACCGATTCTGCCTTTTATATTAGAAATGTGTATGCTGTTGGCACACCCTCCCGTTGACAACTTGTTTTTCTTGCGATCGCCCTACTCCTTCACAAGAGCTTCGAATACAGGAAAATAAAACCGATTCTGCCTTTTATATTAGAAATGTGTATGCTGTTGGTACTCCCTCCCGTTGACAACTTGTTTTTCTAGCGATCGCCCATCTCCTTCCCAAGAGCTTTGAATACAGGAAAATAAAACCGATTCTGCCTTTTATATTAGAAATGTGTATGCTGTTGGCACTCCCTCCCGTTGACAACTTGTTCTTCTTGCGATCGCCCCTCTCCTTCCCAAGAGCTTTGAATACAGGAAAATAAAACCGATTCTGCCTTTTATATTAGAAATGTGTATGCTGTTGGCACTCCCTCCCGTTGACAACTTGTTTTTCTTGCGATCGCCCCTCTCCTTCCCAAGAGCTTTGAGTACAGGAAAATAAAACCGATTCTGCCTTTTATATTAGAAATGTGTATGCTGTTGGCACTCCCTCCCGTTGACAACTTGTTTTTCTTGCGATCGCCCCTCTCCTTCCCAAGAGCTTTGAGTACAGGAAAATAAAACCGATTCTGCCTTTTATATTAGAAATGTGTATGCTGTTGGCACACTCTCCCGTTGACAACTTGTTTTTCTTGCGAACGCCCTTCTCCTTCCCAAGAGCTTTGAGTACAGGAAAATAAAACCGATTCTGCCTTTTATATTAGAAATGTGTATGCTGTTGGCACACCCTCCCGTTGACAACTTGTTTTTCTTGCGATCGCAACTCTCCTTCCCAAGAGCTTTGAATACAGGAAAATAAAACCGATTCTGCCTTTTATATTAGAAATGTGTACGCTGTTGGCACTCCCTCCCGTTGACAACTTGTTTTTCTTGCGATCGCCCCTCTCCTTCCCAGGAGCTTTGAGTACAGGAAAATAAAACCGATTCTGCCTTTTCTATTAGAAATGTGTATGCTGTTGGCACTCCCATCCGTTGACAACTTGTTTTTCTTGCGATCGCCCCTCTCCTTCCCAAGAGCTTTGAGTACAGGAAAATAAATCCGATTCTGCCTTTTATATTAGAAATGTGTATGCTGTTGGCACTCCCTCCCGTTGACAACTCGTTTTTCTTGCGATCGCCCCTCTCCTTCCCAAGAGCTTTGAGTACAGGAAAATAAAACCGATTCTGCCTTTTATATTAGAAATGTGTATGCTGTTGGCACTCCCGTCCGTTGACAACTTGTTTTTCTTGCGATCGCCCCTCTCTTTCCCAGGAGCTTTGAGTACAGGAAAATAAAACCGATTCTGCCTTTTATATTAGAAATGTGTACGCTGTTGGCACTCCCTCCCGTTGACAACTTGTTTTTCTTGCGATCGCCCCTCTCCTTCCCAGGAGCTTTGAGTACAGGAAAATAAAACCGATTCTGCCTTTTCTATTAGAAATGTGTATGCTGTTGGCACTCCCATCCGTTGACAACTTGTTTTTCTTGCGATCGCCCCTCTCCTTCCCAAGAGCTTTGAGTACAAGAAAATAAATCCGATTCTGCCTTTTATATTAGAAATGTGTATGCTGTTGGCACTCCCTTCCGTTGACAACTTGTTTTTCTTGCGAACGCCCCTTTCCTTCCCAAGAGCTTTGAGTATAAGAAAATAAAACCGATTCTGCCTTTTATATTAGAAATGTGTACGCTGTTGGCACTCCCTCCCGTTGACAACTTCTTTTTCTTGCGATCGCCCCTCTCCTTCCCAGGAGCTTTGAGTACAGGAAAATAAAACCGATTCTGCCTTTTCTATTAGAAATGTGTATGCTGTTGGCACTCCCATCCGTTGACAACTTGTTTTTCTTGCGATCGCCCCTCTCCTTCCCAAGAGCTTTGAGTACAGGAAAATAAATCCGATTCTGCCTTTTATATTAGAAATGTGTATGCTGTTGACACTCCCTTCCGTTGACAAATTGTTTTTCTTGCGATCGCCCCTCTCTTTCCCAAGAGCTTTGAGTACAGGAAAATAAAACCGATTCTGCCTTTTATATTAGAAATGTGTATGCTGTTGGCCCTCCCTTCCGTTGACAACTTGGTTTTCTTGCGATCGCCCCTCTATTTCCCAAGAGCTTTGAGTACAGGAAAATAAAACCTTTTCTGCCTTTTATATTAGAAATGTGTATGCTGTTGGCACTCCCTTGCGTTGACAACTTGTTTTTCTTGTGATCGCCCCTCTCCTTCCCAAGAGCTTTGAGTACAGGAAAATAAAACCGATTCAGCCTTTTATATTAGAAATGTGTATGCTGTTGGCACTCCCTTGCGTTGACAACTTGTTTTTCTTGTGATCGCCCCTCTCCTTCCCAAGAGCTTTGAGTGCAGGAAAATAAAACCGATTCTGCCTTTTATATTAGAAATGTGTATGCTGTTGGCACCCCCTCCCGTTGACAACTTGTTTTTCTTGCGATCGCCCCTCTCCTTCCCAAGAGCTTTGAGTACAGGAAAATAAAACCGATTCAGCCTTTTATATTAGAAATGTGTATGCTGTTGGCACTCCTTTCCGTTGACAACTTGTTTTTCTTGCGATCGCCTCTCTCTTTCCCAAGAGCTTTGAGTACAGGAAAATAAAACCGATTCAGCCTTTTATATTAGAAATGTGTATGCTGTTGGCACTCCTTTCCGTTGACAACTTGTTTTTCTTGCGATCGCCTCTCTCTTTCCCAAGAGCTTTGAGTACAGGAAAATAAAACCGATTCTGCCTTTTATATTAGAAATGTGTATGCTGTTGGCACTCCCTCCCGTTGACAACTTGTTTTTCTTGCGATCGCCCCTCTCCTTCCCAAGAGCTTTGAGGACAGGAAAATAAAACCGATTCTGCCTTTTATATTAGAAATGTGTATGCTGTTGGCACTCCTTTCCGTTGACAACTTGTTTTTCTTGCGATCGCCTCTCTCTTTCCCAAGAGCTTTCAGTACAGGAAAATAAAACCTTTTCTGCCTTTTATATTAGAAATGTGTATGCTGTTGGCACTCCTTTACGTTGACAACTTGTTTTTCTTGCGATCGCCTCTCTCTTTCCCAAGAGCTTTGAGTACAGGAAAATAAAACCTTTTCTGCCTTTTATATTAGAAATGTGTATGCTGTTGGCACTCCCTTGCGTTGACAACTTGTTTTTCTTGCGATCGCCCCTCTCCTTCCCAAGAGCTTTGAGGACAGGAAAATAAAACCGATTCTGCCTTTTATATTAGAAATGTGTATGCTGTTGGCACACCCTCCCGTTGACAACTTGTTTTTCTTGCGATCGCCCTACTCCTTCACAAGAGCTTCGAATACAGGAAAATAAAACCGATTCTGCCTTTTATATTAGAAATGTGTATGCTGTTGGTACTCCCTCCCGTTGACAACTTGTTTTTCTAGCGATCGCCCATCTCCTTCCCAAGAGCTTTGAATACAGGAAAATAAAACCGATTCTGCCTTTTATATTAGAAATGTGTATGCTGTTGGCACTCCCTCCCGTTGACAACTTGTTCTTCTTGCGATCGCCCCTCTCCTTCCCAAGAGCTTTGAATACAGGAAAATAAAACCGATTCTGCCTTTTATATTAGAAATGTGTATGCTGTTGGCACTCCCTCCCGTTGACAACTTGTTTTTCTTGCGATCGCCCCTCTCCTTCCCAAGAGCTTTGAGTACAGGAAAATAAAACCGATTCTGCCTTTTATATTAGAAATGTGTATGCTGTTGGCACTCCCTCCCGTTGACAACTTGTTTTTCTTGCGATCGCCCCTCTCCTTCCCAAGAGCTTTGAGTACAGGAAAATAAAACCGATTCTGCCTTTTATATTAGAAATGTGTATGCTGTTGGCACACTCTCCCGTTGACAACTTGTTTTTCTTGCGAACGCCCTTCTCCTTCCCAAGAGCTTTGAGTACAGGAAAATAAAACCGATTCTGCCTTTTATATTAGAAATGTGTATGCTGTTGGCACACCCTCCCGTTGACAACTTGTTTTTCTTGCGATCGCAACTCTCCTTCCCAAGAGCTTTGAATACAGGAAAATAAAACCGATTCTGCCTTTTATATTAGAAATGTGTACGCTGTTGGCACTCCCTCCCGTTGACAACTTGTTTTTCTTGCGATCGCCCCTCTCCTTCCCAGGAGCTTTGAGTACAGGAAAATAAAACCGATTCTGCCTTTTCTATTAGAAATGTGTATGCTGTTGGCACTCCCATCCGTTGACAACTTGTTTTTCTTGCGATCGCCCCTCTCCTTCCCAAGAGCTTTGAGTACAGGAAAATAAATCCGATTCTGCCTTTTATATTAGAAATGTGTATGCTGTTGGCACTCCCTCCCGTTGACAACTCGTTTTTCTTGCGATCGCCCCTCTCCTTCCCAAGAGCTTTGAGTACAGGAAAATAAAACCGATTCTGCCTTTTATATTAGAAATGTGTATGCTGTTGGCACTCCCGTCCGTTGACAACTTGTTTTTCTTGCGATCGCCCCTCTCTTTCCCAGGAGCTTTGAGTACAGGAAAATAAAACCGATTCTGCCTTTTATATTAGAAATGTGTACGCTGTTGGCACTCCCTCCCGTTGACAACTTGTTTTTCTTGCGATCGCCCCTCTCCTTCCCAGGAGCTTTGAGTACAGGAAAATAAAACCGATTCTGCCTTTTCTATTAGAAATGTGTATGCTGTTGGCACTCCCATCCGTTGACAACTTGTTTTTCTTGCGATCGCCCCTCTCCTTCCCAAGAGCTTTGAGTACAAGAAAATAAATCCGATTCTGCCTTTTATATTAGAAATGTGTATGCTGTTGGCACTCCCTTCCGTTGACAACTTGTTTTTCTTGCGAACGCCCCTTTCCTTCCCAAGAGCTTTGAGTATAAGAAAATAAAACCGATTCTGCCTTTTATATTAGAAATGTGTACGCTGTTGGCACTCCCTCCCGTTGACAACTTCTTTTTCTTGCGATCGCCCCTCTCCTTCCCAGGAGCTTTGAGTACAGGAAAATAAAACCGATTCTGCCTTTTCTATTAGAAATGTGTATGCTGTTGGCACTCCCATCCGTTGACAACTTGTTTTTCTTGCGATCGCCCCTCTCCTTCCCAAGAGCTTTGAGTACAGGAAAATAAATCCGATTCTGCCTTTTATATTAGAAATGTGTATGCTGTTGACACTCCCTTCCGTTGACAAATTGTTTTTCTTGCGATCGCCCCTCTCTTTCCCAAGAGCTTTGAGTACAGGAAAATAAAACCGATTCTGCCTTTTATATTAGAAATGTGTATGCTGTTGGCCCTCCCTTCCGTTGACAACTTGGTTTTCTTGCGATCGCCCCTCTATTTCCCAAGAGCTTTGAGTACAGGAAAATAAAACCGATTCTGCCTTTTATATTAGAAATGTGTATGCTGTTGGCACTCCTTTCCGTTGACAACTTGGTTTTCTTGCGATCGCCCCTCTATTTCCCAAGAGCTTTGAGTACAGGAAAATAAAACCGATTCTGCCTTTTATATTAGAAATGTGTATGCTGTTGGCACTCCTTTCCGTTGACAACTTGTTTTTCTTGCGATCGCCTCTCTCTTTCCCAAGAGCTTTGAGTACAGGAAAATAAAACCGATTCTGACTTTTATATTAGAAATCTGTATGCCGTTGGCACTCCCTCCCGTTGACAACTTGTTTTTCTTGTGATCGCCCCTCTCCTTCCCAATAGCTTTGAGTACAGGAAAATAAAACCGTTTCTCCCTTTTATATTAGAAATGTGTATGCTGTTGGCACTCCCTTGCGTTGACAACTTGTTTTTCTTGCGATCGCCCCTCTCCTTCCCAAGAGCTTTGAGGACAGGAAAATAAAACCGATTCTGCCTTTTATATTAGAAATGTGTATGCTGTTGGCACACCCTCCCGTTGACAACTTGTTTTTCTTGCGATCGCCCCTCTCCTTCCCAAGAGCTTTGAGTACAGGAAAATAAAACCGATTCTGCCTTTTATATTAGAAATGTGTATGCTGTTGGCACACCCTCCCGTTGTCAACTTGTTTTTCTTGCGATCGCCCCACTCCTTCCCAAGAGCTTTGAATACAGGAAAATAAAACCGATTCTGCCTTTTATATTAGAAATGTGTATGCTGTTGGCACTCCCTCCCGTTGACAACTTGTTTTTCTTGCGATCGCCCCTCTCCTTCCCAAGAGCTTTGAGTACAGGAAAATAAAACCGATTCTGTCTTTTTTATTAGAAATGTGTATGCTGTTGGCACTCCCTCCCGTTGACAACTTGTTTTTCTTGCGATCGCCCCTCTCCTTCCCAAGAGCTTTGAATACAGGAAAATAAAACCGATTCTGCCTTTTATATTAGAAATGTGTATGCTGTTGGCACTCCCTCCCGTTGACAACTTGTTTTTCTTGCGATCGCCCCTCTCCTTCCCAAGAGCTTTGAATACAGGAAAATAAAACCGATTCTGCCTTTTATATTAGAAATGTGTATGCTGTTGGCACTCCCTCCCGTTGACAACTTGTTTTTCTTGCGATCGCCCCTCTCCTTCCCAGGAGCTTTGAGTACAGGAAAATAAAAGTGATTCTGCCTTTTATATTAAAAATGTGTATGCTGTTGGCACTCCCTCCCGTTGACAACTTGTTTTTCTTGCGATCGCCCCTCTCCTTCCCAAGAGCTTTGAGTACAGGAAAATAAAACCGATTCAGCATTTTATATTAGAAATGTGTATGCTGTTGGCACTCCCTCCCGCTGACAACTTGTTTTTCTTGCGATCGCCCCTCTCCTTCCCAAGAGCTTTGAGTACAGGAAAATAAAACCGATTCTGCCTTTTATATTAGAAATGTGTATGCTGTTGGCACTCCCTCCCGTTGACAACTTGTTTTCCTTGCGATCGACCCTCTCCTTCCCAAGAGCTTTGAGGACAGGAAAATAAAACCGATTCTGCCTTTTATATTAGAAATGTGTATGCTGTTGGCACTCCCTCCCGTAGACAACTTGTTTTTCTTGCGATCGCCCCACTCCTTCCCAAGAGCTTTGAGTACAGGAAAATAAAACCGATTCTGCCTTTTATATTAGAAATGTGTATGCTGTTGGCACACCCTCCCGTTGACAACTTGTTTTTCTTGCGAACGCCCTTCTCCTTCCCAAGAGCTTTGAGTACAGGAAAATAAAACCGATTCTGCCTTTTATATTAGAAATGTGTATGCTGTTGGCACACCCTCCCGTTGACAACTTGTTTTTCTTGCGATCGCCCCTCTCCTTCCCAAGAGCTTTGAATACAGGAAAATAAAACCGATTCTGCCTTTTATATTAGAAATGTGTATGCTGTTGGCACTCCCTCCCGTTGACAACTTGTTTTTCTTGCGATCGCCCCTCTCCTTCCCAAGAGCTTTGAGTACAGGAAAATAAAACCGATTCTGCCTTTTATATTAGAAATGTGTATGCTGTTGGCACTCCCTCCCGTTGAAAACTTGTTTTTCTTGCGATCGCCCCTCTCCTTCCCAAGAGCTTTGAGTACAGGAAAATAAAACCGATTCTGCCTTTTATATTAGAAATGTGTATGCTGTTGGCCCTCCCTCCTGTTGACAACTTGTTTTTCTTGCGATCGCCCCTCTCCTTCCCAAGAGCTTTGAATACAGGAAAATAAAACCGATTCTGCCTTTTATATTAGAAATGTGTATGCTGTTGGCACTCCCTCCCGTTGACAACTCGTTTTTCTTGCGATCGCCCCTCTCCTTCCCAAGAGCTTTGAGTACAGGAAAATAAAACCGATTCTGCCTTTTATATTAGAAATGTGTATGCTGTTGGCACTCCCGTCCGTTGACAACTTGTTTTTCTTGCGATCGCCCCACTCCTTCCCAAGAGCTTTGAGTACAGGAAAATAAAACCGATTCTGCCTTTTATATTAGAAATGTGTATGCTGTTGGCACTCCCTCCCGTTGACAACTTGTTTTTCTTGCGATCACCCCTCTCCTTCCCAAGAGCTTTGAGTACAGGAAAATAAAACCGATTCTGCCTTTTATATTAGAAATGTGTATGCTGTTGGCACTCCCTCCCGTTGACAACTTGTTTTTCTTGTGATCGCCCCTCTCCTTTCTAAGAGCTTTAAGTAGAGGAAAATAAAACCGTTTCGGTTTTTTATATTAGAAATGGGTATGCTGTTGGCACTCCCTCCCGTTGACAACTTGTTTTTCTTGCGATCGCCCCTCTTCTTCCCAAGAGCTTTGAGTACAGGAAAATAAAACCGATTCTGCCTTTTATATTAGAAATGTGTATGCTGTTGGTACTCCCTCTCGTAGACAACTTGTTTTTCTTGTGATCGCCCCTCTTTTTCCAAGAGCTTTGAGTACAGGAAAATAAAACCGATTCGGCCTTTTATATTAGAAATGTGTATGCTGTTGGCACCCCCTCCCGTTGACAACTTGTTTTTCTTGCGATCGCCCCTCTCCTTCCCAAGACCTTTGAGTACAGGAAAACAAAACCGATTCTGCCTTTTATATTAGAAATGTATATGCTGTTGGCACTCCCTCCCGTAGACAACCTGTTTTTCTTGCGATCGCCCCACTCTTTCCCAAGAGCTTTGAATACAGGAAAATAAGACCGATTCTGCCTTTTATATTAGAAATGTGTATGCTGTTGGCACTCCCTCCCGTTGACAACTTGTTTTTCTTGCGATCACCCCTCTCCTTCCCAAGAGCTTTGAGTACAGGAAAATAAAACCGATTCAGCCTTTTATATTAGAAATGTGTATGCTGTTGGCACTCCTTTCCGTTGACAACTTGTTTTTCTTGCGATCGCCTCTCTCTTTCCCAAGAGCTTTGAGTACAGGAAAATAAAACCGATTATGACTTTTATATTAGAAATGTGTATGCCGTTGGCACTCCCTCCCGTTGACAACTTGTTTTTCTTGTGATCGCCCCTCTCCTTCCCAATAGCTTTGAGTACAGGAAAATAAAACCGTTTCTGCCTTTTATATTAGAAATGTGTATGCTGTTGGCACTCCCTTGCGTTGACAACTTGTTTTTCTTGCGATCGCCCCTCTCCTTCCCAAGAGCTTTGAGGACAGGAAAATAAAACCGTTTCTGTTTTTTATATTAGAAATGTGTATGCTGTTGGCACTCCCTTGCGTTGACAACTTGTTTTTCTTGCGATCGCCCCTCTCCTTCCCAAGAGCTTTGAGGACAGGAAAATAAAACCGATTCTGCCTTTTATATTAGAAATGTGTATGCTGTTGGCACACCCTCCCGTTGACAACTTGTTTTTCTCGCGATCGCCCATCTCCTTCCCAAGAGCTTTGAATACAGGAAAATAAAACCGATTCTGCCTTTTATATTAGAAATGTGTATGCTGTTGGCACTCCCTCCCGTTGACAACTTGTTTTTCTTGCGATCGCCCCTCTCCTTCCCAAGAGCTTTGAATACAGGAAAATAAAACCGATTCTGCCTTTTATATTAGAAATGTGTATGCTGTTGGCACTCCCTCCCGTTGACAACTTGTTTTTCTTGCGATCGCCCCTCTGCTTCCCAAGAGCTTTGAGTACAGGAAAATAAAACCGATTCTGCCTTTTATATTAGAAATGTGTATGCTGTTGGCACTCCCTCCCGTTGACAACTTGTTTTTCTTGCGATCGCCCCTCTCCTTCCCAAGAGCTTTGAGTACAGGAAAATAAAACCGATTCTGCCTTTTATATTAGAAATGTGTATGCTGTTGGCACACCCTCCCGTTGACAACTTGTTTTTCTTGCGAACGCCCTTCTCCTTCCCAAGAGCTTTGAGTACAGGAAAATAAAACCGATTCTGCCTTTTATATTAGAAATGTGTATGCTGTTGGCACACCCTCCCGTTGACAACTTGTTTTTCTTGCGATCGCCCCTCTCCTTCCCAAGAGCTTTGAATACAGAAAAATAAAACCGATTCTGCCTTTTATATTAGAAATGTGTATGCTGTTGGCACTCCTTTCCGTTGACAACTTGTTTTTCTTGCGATCGCCTCTCTCTTTCCCAAGAGCTTTGAGTACAGGAAAATAAAACCGATTCTGCCTTTTATATTAGAAATGTGTATGCTGTTGGCACTCCCTCCCGTTGACAACTTGTTTTTGTTGCGATCGCCCCTCTCCTTCCCAAGAGCTTTGAGTACAGGAAAATAAAACCGATTCTGCCTTTTATATTAGAAATGTGTATGCTGTTGGCCCTCCCTCCTGTTGACAACTTGTTTTTCTTGCGATCGCCCCTCTCCTTCCCAAGAGCTTTGAATACAGGAAAATAAAACCGATTCTGCCTTTTATATTAGAAATGTGTATGCTGTTGGCACTCCCTCCCGTTGACAACTCGTTTTTCTTGCGATCGCCCCTCTCCTTCCCAAGAGCTTTGAGTACAGGAAAATAAAACCGATTCTGCCTTTTATATTAGAAATGTGTATGCTGTTGGCACTCCCGTCCGTTGACAACTTGTTTTTCTTGCGATCGCCCCACTCCTTCCCAAGAGCTTTGAGTACAGGAAAATAAAACCGATTCTGCCTTTTATATTAGAAATGTGTATGCTGTTGGCACTCCCTCCCGTTGACAACTTGTTTTTCTTGCGATCACCCCTCTCCTTCCCAAGAGCTTTGAGTACAGGAAAATAAAACCGATTCTGCCTTTTATATTAGAAATGTGTATGCTGTTGGCACACCCTCCCGTTGACAACTTGTTTTTCTTGCGAACGCCCTTCTCATTCCCAAGAGCTTTGAGTACAGGAAAATAAAACCGATTCTGCCTTTTATATTAGAAATGTGTATGCTGTTGGCACACCCTCCCGTTGACAACTTGTTTTTCTTGCGATCGCCCCTCTCCTTCCCAAGAGCTTTGAATACAGGAAAATAAAACCGATTCTGCCTTTTATATTAGAAATGTGTATGCTGTTGGCACTCCTTTCCGTTGACAACTTGTTTTTCTTGCGATCGCCTCTCTCTTTCCCAAGAGCTTTGAGTACAGGAAAATAAAACCGATTCTGCCTTTTATATTAGAAATGTGTATGCTGTTGGCACTCCCTCCCGTTGACAACTTGTTTTTGTTGCGATCGCCCCTCTCCTTCCCAAGAGCTTTGAGTACAGGAAAATAAAACCGATTCTGCCTTTTATATTAGAAATGTGTATGCTGTTGGCCCTCCCTCCTGTTGACAACTTGTTTTTCTTGCGATCGCCCCTCTCCTTCCCAAGAGCTTTGAATACAGGAAAATAAAACCGATTCTGCCTTTTATATTAGAAATGTGTATGCTGTTGGCACTCCCTCCCGTTGACAACTCGTTTTTCTTGCGATCGCCCCTCTCCTTCCCAAGAGCTTTGAGTACAGGAAAATAAAACCGATTCTGCCTTTTATATTAGAAATGTGTATGCTGTTGGCACTCCCGTCCGTTGACAACTTGTTTTTCTTGCGATCGCCCCACTCCTTCCCAAGAGCTTTGAGTACAGGAAAATAAAACCGATTCTGCCTTTTATATTAGAAATGTGTATGCTGTTGGCACTCCCTCCCGTTGACAACTTGTTTTTCTTGCGATCACCCCTCTCCTTCCCAAGAGCTTTGAGTACAGGAAAATAAAACCGATTCTGCCTTTTATATTAGAAATGTGTATGCTGTTGGCACTCCCTCCCGTTGACAACTTGTTTTTCTTGTGATCGCCCCTCTCCTTTCCAAGAGCTTTAAGTAGAGGAAAATAAAACCGTTTCTGTTTTTTATATTAGAAATGGGTATGCTGTTGGCACTCCCTCCCGTTGACAACTTGTTTTTCTTGCGATCGCCCCTCTCCTTCCCAAGAGCTTTGAGTACAGGAAAATAAAACCGATTCTGCCTTTTATATTAGAAATGTGTATGCTGTTGGTACTCCCTCCCGTAGACAACTTGTTTTTCTTGTGATCGCCCCTCTTTTTCCAAGAGCTTTGAGTACAGGAAAATAAAACCGATTCGGCCTTTTATATTAGAAATGTGTATGCTGTTGGCACCCCCTCCCGTTGACAACTTGTTTTTCTTGCGATCGCCCCTCTCCTTCCCAAGACCTTTGAGTACAGGAAAATAAAACCGATTCTGCCTTTTATATTAGAAATGTGTATGCTGTTGGCACTCCCTCCCGTTGACAACTCGTTTTTCTTGCGATCGCCCCTCTCCTTCCCAAGAGCTTTGAGTACAGGAAAATAAAACCGATTCTGCCTTTTATATTAGAAATGTGTATGCTGTTGGCACTCCCTTGCGTTGACAACTTGTTTTTCTTGCGATCGCCCCTCTCCTTCCCAAGAGCTTTGAGTACAGGAAAATAAAACCGAATCTGTCTTTTATATTAGAAATGTGTATGCTGTTGCCACTCTCTCCCGTTGACAACTTGTTTTTCTTGCGATCGCCCCTCTCCTTCCCAAGAGCTTTGAGTACAGGAAAATAAAACCGATTCTGCCTTTTATATTAGAAATGTGTATGCTGTTGGCACTCCCTTCCGTTGACAACTTGTTTTTCTTGCGATCGCCCCTCTCCTTCCCAAGAGTTTTGAGTACAGGAAAATAAAACCGATTCTGCCTTTTATATTAGAAATGTGTATGCTGTTGGCACTCCCTTGCGTTGACAACTTGTTTTTCTTGCGATCGCCCCTCTCCTTCCCAAGAGCTTTGAGTACAGGAAAATAAAACCGAATCTGTCTTTTATATTAGAAATGTGTATGCTGTTGCCACTCTCTCCCGTTGACAACTTGTTTTTCTTGCGATCGCCCCTCTCCTTCCCAAGAGCTTTGAGTACAGGAAAATAAAACCGAATCTGTCTTTTATATTAGAAATGTGTATGCTGTTGCCACTCTCTCCCGTTGACAACTTGTTTTTCTTGCGATCGCCCCTCTCCTTCCCAAGAGCTTTGAGTACAGGAAAATAAAACCGATTCTGCCTTTTATATTAGAAATGTGTATGCTGTTGGCACTCCCTTCCGTTGACAACTTGTTTTTCTTGCGATCGCCCCTCTCCTTCCCAAGAGTTTTGAGTACAGGAAAATAAAACCGATTCTGCCTTTTCTATTAGAAATGTGTATGCTGTTGGCCACTCTCTTCCGTTGACAACTTGTTTTTCTTGCGATCGCCCCTCTCCTTCCCAAGAGCTTTGAGTACAGGAAAATAAAACCGATTCTGCCTTTTATATTAGAAATTTGTATGCTGATGGCACTCCCTCCCGTTGACAACTTGTTTTTCTTGCGATCGCCCCTCTCCATCCCAAGAGCTGAGTACAGAAAAATAAAACCGAATCTGCCTTTTATATTAGAAATGTGTATGCTGTTGGCACACCCTCCCGTTGACAACTTGTTTTTTTTGCGATCGCCAATCTCCTTCCCAAGAGATTTGAGTACAGGAAAATAAAACCAATTCTGCCTTTTATATTAGAAATGTGTATGCTGTTGGCACTCCCTCCCGTAGAAAACTTGTTTTTCTTGTGATCGCCCCTCTCATTCCAAGAGCTTTAAGTTCAGGAAAATAAAACCGATTCTGCCTTTTATATTATAAATGTGTATGCTGTTGGCACTCCCTTCCGTTGACAACTTGTTTTTCTTGCGATCGCCCCTCTCCTTCCCAAGAGCTTTGAGTAGAGGAAAATAAAACCGATTCTGCCTTTTATATTAGAAATGTGCATGCTGTTGGCACTCCTTTCCGTTGACAACTTGTTTTTCTTGCGATCGCCCCTCTCTTTCCCAAGAGCTTTGAGTACAGGAAAATAAAACCGATTCTGCCTTTTATATTAGAAATGTGTATGCTGTTGGCACTCCCTTCCGTTGACAACTTGTTTTTCTTGCGATCGCCCCTCTCCTTCCCAAGAGCTTTGAGTACAGGAAAATAAAACCGATTCTACCTTTTATATTAGAAATGTGTATGCTGTAGGCACTCCCTTCCGTTGACAACTTGTTTTTCTTGCGATCGCCCCTCTCCTTCCCAGGAGCTTTGAGCACAGGAAAATAAAACCGATTCTGCCTTTTATATTAGAAATGTGTATGCTGTTGGCACTCCCTTCCGTTGACAACTTGTTTTTCTTGCGATCGCCCCTCTCCTTCCCAAGAGCTTTGAGTAGAGGAAAATAAAACCGATTCTGCCTTTTATAATAGAAATGTGTTTGCTGTTGGCACTCCCTTCCGTTGAAAACTTGTTTTTCTTGCGGTCGCCCCTCTCCTTCCCAAGAGCTTTAAGTACAGGAAAATAAAACCGATTCTGCCTTTTATGTTAGAAATGTGTATGCTGTTGGCACTCCCTTCCGTTGACAACTTGTTTTTCTTGCGATCGCCCCTCTCCTTCCCAAGAGCTTTGAGTACAGGAAAATAAAACCGATTCTGCCTTTTATATTAGAAATGTGTATGCTGTTGGCACTCCCTCCCGTTGACAACTTGTTTTTCTTGCGATCGCCCCTTTCCTTCCCAGGAGCTTTGAGTACAGAAAAATAAAACCGATTCTGCCTTTTCTATTAGAAATGTGTATGCTGTTGGCACTCCCTTCCGTTGACAACTTGTTTTTCTTGCCATCGCCCCTCTCTTTCCAAAGAGCTTTGAGTACAGGAAAATAAAACCGATTCTGCCTTTTATATTAGAAATGTGTATGCTGTTGGCACACCCTCCCGTTGACAGCTTGTTTTTCTTGCGATCGCCCCTCTCCTTCCCAAGAGCTTTGAATACAGGAAAATAAAACCGATTCTGCTTTTTATATTAGAAATGTGTATGCTGTTGGCACTCCCTCCCGTTGACAACTTGTTTTCTTTGCGATCGCCCCTCTCCTTCCCAAGAGCTTTGAGTACAGGAAAATAAAACCGATTCTGCCTTTTATATTAGAAATGTGTATGCTGTTGGCACTCCCTTCCGTTGACAACTTGGTTTTCTTGAGATCGCCCCTCTCCTTCCCAAGAGCTTTGATTACAGGAAAATAAAACCGATTCTGCCTTTTATATTAGAAATGTGTATACTGTTGGCACTCCCTTCCGTTGACAACTTGTTTTTCTTGCGATCGCCCCTCTCCTTCCCAAGAGCTTTGAGTACAGGAAACTAAAACCGATTCTGCCTTTTATATTAGAAATGTGCATGCTGTTGGCACTCCTTTCCGTTGACAACTTGTTTTTCTTGCGATCGCCCCTCTCCTTCACAAGAGCTTTGAGTACAGGAAAATAAAACCGATTCTGCCTTTTATATTAGATATGTGTATGCTGTTGGCACTCCCTAACGTTGACAACTTGTTTTTCTTGCGATCGCCCCTCTCCTTCCCAAGAGCTTTGAGGACAGGAAAATAAAACCGATTCTGCCTTTTATATTAGAAATGTGTATGCTGTTGGCACTCCCTCCCGTAGACAACTTGTTTTTCTTGCGATCGCCCCACTCCTTCCCAAGAGCTTTGAATACAGGAAAATAAAACCGATTCTGTCTTTTATATTAGAAATGTGTATGCTGTTGGCACTCCCTCTCGTTGACAACTTGTTTTTCTTGCGATCGCCCCTCTCTTTCCCAAGAGCTTTGAATACAGGAAAATAAAACCGATCCTGCCTTTTATATTAGAAATGTGTATGCTGTTGACACTCCCTCCCGTTGACAACTTGTTTTTCTTGCGATCGCCCCTCTCCTTCCCAGGAGCTTTGAGTACAGGAAAATAAAACCGATTCTGCCTTTTCTATTAGAAATGTGTATGCTGTTGGCACTCCCAGCCGTTGACAACTTGTTTTTCTTGCGATCGCCCCTCTCCTTCCCAAGAGCTTTGAGTACAAGAAAATAAATCCGATTCTGCCTTTTATATTAGAAATGTGTATGCTGTTGGCACTCCCATCCGTTGACAACTTGTTTTTCTTGCGATCGCCCCTCTCCTTCCCAAGAGCTTTGAGTACAGGAAAATAAATCCGATTCTGCCTTTTATATTAGAAATGTGTATGCTGTTGACACTCCCTTCCGTTCACAACTTGTTTTTCTTGCGATCGCCCCTCTCTTTCCCAAGAGCTTTGAGTACAGGAAAATAAAACCGATTCTGCCTTTTATATTAGAAATGTGTATTCTGTTGGCACTCCCTTCCGTTGAAAACTTGTTTTTCTTGCGATCGCCCCTCTCCTTCCCAAGAGCTTTGAGTACAGGAAAATAAAACCGATTCTGTCTTTTATATTAGAAATGTGTATGCTGTTGGCACTCCCTCCCGTTGACAACTTGTTTTTCTTGCTATCGCCCCTCTCCTTCCCAAGAGCTTTGAGTACAGGAAAATAAAACCGATTCTGCCTTTTATATTAGAAATGTGTATGCTGTTGGCACTCCCTTCCGTTGACAACTTGTTTTTCTTGCGATCGCCCCTCTCCTTCCCAAGAGCTTTGAGTACAAGAAAATAAAGCCGATTCTGCCTTTTATATTAGAAATGTGTATGCTGTTGGCACTCCCATCCGTTGACAACTTGTTTTTCTTGCGATCGCCCCATTCCTTCCCAGGATCTTTGAGTACAGGAAAATAAAACCGATTCTGCCTTTTATATTAGAAATGTGTATGCTGTTGGCACTCCCTACCGTTGACAACTTTTTTCTCTTGCGATCGCCCCATTCCTTCCCAGGAGCTTTGAGTACAGGAAAATAAAACCGATTCTGCCTTTTATATTAGAAATGTGTATGCTGTTGGCACTCCCTCCCGTTGACAACTTGTTTCTCTTGCGATCGCCCCTCACTTTCCCAAGAGCTTTGATTACAGGAAAATAAAACCGATTCTGCCTTTTATATTAGAAATGTGTATGCTGTTGGCACTCCCTTCCGTTGACAACTTGGTTTTCTTGCGATCGCCCCTCTATTTCCCAAGAGCTTTGAGTACAGGAAAATAAAACCGATTCTGCCTTTTATATTAGAAATGTGTATGCTGTTGGCACTCCCTTCCGTTGACAACTTGGTTTTCTTGCGATCGCCCCTCTATTTCCCAAGAGCTCTGAGTACAGGAAAATAAAACCGATTCTGCCTTTTATATTAGAAATGTGTATGCTGTTGGCACTCCTTTCCGTTGACAACTTGTTTTTCTTGCGATCGCCCCTCTCCTTCCCAAGAGCTTTGAGTACAAGAAAATAAAGCCGATTCTGCCTTTTATATTAGAAATGTGTATGCTGTTGGCACTCCCATCCGTTGACAACTTGTTTTTCTTGCGATCGCCCCATTCCTTCCCAGGATCTTTGAGTACAGGAAAATAAAACCGATTCTGCCTTTTATATTAGAAATGTGTTTGCTGTTGGCACTCCCTCCCGTTGACAACTTTTTTCTCTTGCGATCGCCCCATTCCTTCCCAGGAGCTTTGAGTACAGGAAAATAAAACCGATTCTGCCTTTTATATTAGAAATGTGTATGCTGTTGGCACTCCCTCCCGTTGACAACTTGTTTCTCTTGCTATCGCTTCTCGCTTTCCCAAGAGCTTTGATTACAGGAAAATAAAACCGATTCTGCCTTTTATATTAGAAATGTGTATGCTGTTGGCACTCCCTTCCGTTGACAACTTGGTTTTCTTGCGATCGCCCCTCTATTTCCCAAGAGCTTTGAGTACAGGAAAATAAAACCGATTCTGCCTTTTATGTTAGAAATGTGTATGCTGTTGGCACTCCCTTGCGTTGACAACTTGTTTTTCTTGCGATCGCCCCTCTCCTTCCCAAGATCTTTGAGTACAGGATAATAAAACCGATTCTGCCTTTTACATTAGAAATGTGTATGCTGTTGGCACTCCCTCCCGTTGACAACTTGTTTTTCTTGCGATCGCCCCTCTCCTTCCCAAGAGCTTTGAGTACAAGAAAATAAAACCGATTCTTCCTTTTCTATTAGAAATGTGTATGCTGTTGGCACTCCCTTCCGTTGACAACTTGTTTTTCTTGCGTTCGCCCCTCTCCTTCCCAAGAGCTTTGAGTACAGGAAAATAAAACCGATTCTGCCTTTTATATTACAAATGTGTATGCTCTTGGCACTCCCTTCCGTTGACAACTTGTTTTTCTTGCGATTGCCCCTCTCCTTCCCAAGAGCTTTGAGTACAGGAAAATAAAACCGATTCTGCCTTTTATATTAGAAATGTGTATGCTATTGGCACCCCCTCCCGTTGACAACTTGTTTTTCTTGCTATCGCCCCTCTCCTTCCCAAGAGCTTTGAGTACAGGAAAATAAAACCGATTCTGCCTTTTATATTACAAATGTGTATGCTGTTGGCACTCCCTTCCGTTGACAACTTGTTTTTCATGCGATCGCCCATCTCCTTCCCAAGAGCTTTGAGTACAGGAAAATAAAACCGATTCTGCCTTTTATATTAGAAATGTGTATGCTGTTGGCACTCCCTTCCGTTGACAACTTGTTTTTAAAGCGATCGCCCATCTCCTTCCCAAGAGCTTCGAGTACAGGAAAATAAAACCGATTCTGCCTTTTATATTAGAAATGTGTATGCTGTTGGCACTCCCTTCCGTTGACAACTTGTTTTTCATGCGATCGCCCATCACCTTCCCAAGAGCTTTGAGTACAGGAAAATAAAACCGATTCTGACTTTTATATTAGAAATGTGTATGCTGTTGCCACTCCTTTCCGTTGACAACTTGTTTTTCCTGCGATCGCCCCTCTCTTTCCCAAGAGCTTTGAGTACAGGAAAATAAAACAAATTCTGCCTTTTATATTAGAAATGTGTATGCTGTTGGCACTCCCTTCCGTTGACAACTTGTTTTTCTTGCGATCGCCACTCTCCTTCCCAAGAGCTTTGAGTGGAGGAAAATAAAACCGATTCTGCCTTTTATATTAGAAATGTGTATGCTATTTTACACTCCCTTCCGTTGACAACTTGTTTTTTTTGCGATCGCCCCTCTCCTTCCCAAGAGCTTTGAGTACAGAAAAATAAAGCCGATTCTGCCTTTTATATTAGAAATATGTATGCTGTTGGCACTCCCTTCCGTTGACAACTTGTTTTTCTTGCGATCGCCCCTCTCCTTCCCCAGTGCTTTGAGGACAGGAAAATAAAACCGATTCTGCCTTTTATATTACAAATGTGTATGCTGTTGGCACTCCCTTCCGTTGACAACTTGTTTTTCTTGCCATCGCCCCTCTCTTTCCCAAGAGCTTTGAGTACAGGAAAATAAAACCGATTCTGCCTTGTATATTAGAAATGTGTATGCTGCTGGCCCTCCCTCCCGTTGACAACTTGTTTTTCTTGCGATCGCCCCTCTCCTTCCCAAGAGCGTTGAGTACAGGATAATAAAACCGATTCTGCCTTTTACATTAGAAATGTGTATGCTGTTGGCACTCCCTCCCGTTGACAACTTGTTTTTCTTGCGATCGCCCCTCTCCTTCCCAAGAGCTTTGAGTACAGGAAAGTAAAACCGATTCTGCCTTTTATATTAGAAATGTGTATGCTGTTGGCACTCCCTCCCGTTGACAACTTGTTTTTCTTGCGATCGCCCATCTCCTTCCCAAGAGCTTTGTGTACAGGAAAATAAAACCGATTCTGCCTTTTATATTACAAATGTGTATGCTGTTGGCACTCTCTTCCGTTGACAACTTGTTTTTCCTGCGATCGCCCCACCCCTTCCCAAGAGCTTTGAGTACAGGAAAATAAAACCGATTCTGCCTTGTATATTAGAAATGTGTATGCTGCTGGCACTCCCTCCCGTTGACAACTTGTTTTTCTTGCGATCGCCCCTCTCCTTCCCAAGAGCTTTGAGTACAGGATAATAAAACCGATTCTGCCTTTTACATTAGAAATGTGTATGCTGTTGGCACTCCCTCCCGTTGACAACTTGTTTTTCTTGCGATCGCCCCTCTCCTTCCCAAGAGCTTTGAGTACAAGAAAATAAAACCGATTCTTCCTTTTCTATTAGAAATGTGTATGCTGTTGGCACTCCCTTCCGTTGACAACTTGTTTTTCTTGCGATCGCCCCTCTCCTTCCCAAGAGCTTTGAGTACAGGAAAATAAAACCGATTCTGCCTTTTATATTACAAATGTGTATGCTCTTGGCACTCCCTTCCGTTGACAACTTGTTTTTCTTGCGATCGCCCCTCTCCTTCCCAAGAGCTTTGAGTACAGGAAAATAAAACCTTTTCTGCCTTTTATATTAGAAATGTATATGCTATTGGCACCCCCTCCCGTTGACAACTTGTTTTTCTTGCTATCGCCCCTCTCCTTCCCAAGAGCTTTGAGTACAGAAAAATAAAACCGATTCTGCCTTTTATATTACAAATGTGTATGCTGTTGGCACTCTCTTCCGTTGACAACTTGTTTTTCCTGCGATCGCCCCTCCCCTTCCCAAGAGCTTCGAGTACAGGAAAATAAAACCGATTCTGCCTTTTATATTAGAAATGTGTATGCTGTTGGCACTCCCTTCCGTTGACAACTTGTTTTTCATGCGTCGCCCATCTCCTTCCCAAGAGCTTTGAGTACAGGAAAATAAAACCGATTCTGCCTTTTATATTAGAAATGTGTATGCTGTTGGCACTCCCTTCCGTTGACAACTTGTTTTTAAAGCTATCGCCCATCTCCTTCCCAAGAGCTTCGAGTACAGGAAAATAAAACCGATTCTGCCTTTTATATTAGAAATGTGTATGCTGTTGGCACTCCCTTCCGTTGACAACTTGTTTTTCATGCGATCGCCCATCTCCTTCCCAAGAGCTTTGAGTACAGGAAAATAAAACCGATTCTGCCTTTTATATTAGAAATGTGTATGCTGTTGGCACTCCTTTCCGTTGACAACTTGTTTTTCCTGCGATCGCCTCTCTCTTTCCCAAGAGCTTTGAGTACAGGAAAATAAAACCAATTCTGCCTTTTATATTAGAAATGTGTATGCTGTTGGCACTCCCTTCC
Organism: Diaprepes abbreviatus; assembly: GCA_034092305.1. Lineage (NCBI taxonomy): Eukaryota > Metazoa > Arthropoda > Insecta > Coleoptera > Curculionidae > Diaprepes > Diaprepes abbreviatus. The sequence goes on along the minus strand of JASJET010000351.1, from coordinate 39,512 downwards.
GTTGACAACTTGTTTTTCTTGCGATCGCCACTCTCCTTCCCAAGAGCTTTGAGTGGAGGAAAATAAAACCGATTCTGCCTTTTATATTAGAAATGTGTATGCTATTTTACACTCCCTTCCGTTGACAACTTGTTTTTTTTGCGATCGCCCCTCACCTTCCCAAGAGCTTTGAGTACAGAAAAATAAAGCCGATTCTGCCTTTTATATTAGAAATATGTATGCTGTTGGCACTCCCTTCCGTTGACAACTTGTTTTTCTTGCGATCGCCCCTCTCCTTCCCCAGAGCTTTGAGGACAGGAAAATAAAACCGATTCTGCCTTTTATATTAGAAATGTGTATGCTGTTGACACTCCCTTCCGTTGACAACTTGTTTTTCTTGCTATCGCCCCTCTCTTTCCCAAGAGCTTTGAATACAGGAAAGTAAAACCGATTCTGCCTTTTATATTAGAAATGTGTATGCTGTTGGCACCCCCTCCCGTTGACAACTTGTTTTTCTTGCGATCGCCCCTCTCCTTCCCAAGAGCTTTGAGTACAGGAAAATAAAACCGATTCTGCCTTTTATATTAGAAATGTGTATGCTGTTGGCACCCCCTCCCGTTGACAACTTGTTTTTCTTGCGATCGCCCCTCTCCTTCCCAAGAGCTTTGAGTACAGGAAAATAAAACCAATTCTGCCTTTTATATTAGAAATGTGTATGCTGTTGGCACTCCCTTCCGTTGACAACTTGTTTTTCTTGCGATCGCCCCTTTCCTTCCCAAGAGCTTCGAGTACAGGAAAATAAAACCGATTCTGCTTTTTATATTAGAAATGTGTATGCTGTTGGCACTCCCTTCCGTTAACAACTTGTTTTTCATGCGATCGCCCATCTCCTTCCCAAGAGCTTTGAGTACAGGAAAATAAAACCGATTCTGCCTTTTATATTAGAAATGTGTATGCTGTTGGCACTCCTTTCCGTTGACAACTTGTTTTTCCTGCGAACGCCCCTCTCGTTCCCAAGAGCTTTGAGTACAGGAAAATAAAACCAATTCTGCCTTTTATATTAGAAATGTGTATGCTGTTGGCACTCCCTTCCGTTGACAACTTGTTTTTCTTGCGATCGCCCCTCTCCTTCCCAAGAGCTTTGAGTACAGGAAAATAAAACCAATTCTGCCTTTTATATTAGAAATGTGTATGCTGTTGGCACTCCCTTCCGTTGACAACTTGTTTTTCTTGCGATCGCCCCTCTCCTTCCCAAGAGCTTTGAGTACAGGAAAATAAAACCGATTCTGCCTTTTATATTACAAATGTGTATGCTGTTGGCACTCCCTTCCGTTGACAACTTGTTTTTCTTGCGATCCCCCCTCTCCTTCCCAAGAGCTTTGAGTATAGGAAAATAAAACCGATTCTGCTTTTTATATTAGAAATGTGTATGCTGTTGGTACTCCCTTCCGTTGACAACTTGTTTTTCTTGCGATCGCCCCTCTCCTTCCCAAGAGCTTTGAGTACAGGAAAATAAAACCGATTCTGCCTTTTATATTACAAATGTGTATGCTGTTGGCACTCTCTTCCGTTGACAACTTGTTTTTCTTGCGATCGCAACTCTCCTTCCCAAGAGCTTTGAGTATAGGAAAATAAAACCAATTCTGCCTTTTATATTAGAGATGTGTATGCTGTTGGCACACCCTTCCGTTGACAACTTGTTTTTCTTGCGATCGCCCCTCTCCTTCCCAAGAGCTTTGGGTACAGGAAAATAAAACCAATTCTGCCTTTTATATTAGAAATGTGTATGCTGTTGGCACTCCCTTCCGTTGACAACTTGTTTTTCTTGCGATCGCCCCTCTCCTTCCCAAGAGCTTTGAGTACAGGAAAATAAAACCGACTCTGCCTTTTATATTACAAATGTGTATGCTGTTGGCACTCCCTTCCGTTGACAACTTGTTTTTCTTGCGATCGCCCCTCTCTTTCCCAAGAGTTTTGAGTACAGGAAAATAAAACCGATTCTGCCTTTTATATTAGAAATGTGTATGCTGCTGGCACCCCTTTCCGTTGACAACTTGTTTTTCTTGCGATCGCCCCTCTCCTTCCCAAGAGCTTTGAGTTCAGGAAAATAGAACCGATTCTGCCTTTTATATTAGAAATGTGTATGCTGTTGGCACTTCCTTCCGTTGACAAATTGTTTTTCTTGCGATGGCCCCTCTCCTTCCCAAGAGCTTTGAGTACAGGGAAATAAAACCGACTCTGCCTTTTATATTACAAATGTGTATGCTGTTGGCACTCCTTTCCGTTGACAACTTGTTTTTCTTGCGATCGCCCCTCTCCTTCCCAAGAGCTTCGAGTACAGGAAAATAAAACCGATTCTGCCTTTTATATTAGAAATGTGTATGCTGTTGGCACTCCCTTCCGTTTACAACTTGTTTTTCTTGCGATCGCCCCTCTCCTTCCCAAGAGCTTTGAGTACAGGAAAATAAAACCAATTCTGCCTTTTATATTAGAAATGTGCATGCTGTTGGCACTCCCTTCCGTTGACAACTTGTTTTTCTTGCGATCGCCCCTCTCCTTCCCAAGAGCTTTGAGTACAGGAAAATAAAACCGATTCTGCCTTTTATATTACAAATGTGTATGCTGTTGGCACTCCCTTCCGTTGACAACTTGTTTTTCTTGCGATCGCCCCTCTCTTTCCCAAGAGTTTTGATTACAGGAAAATAAAACCGATTCTGCCTTTTATATTAGAAATGTGTATGCTGTTGGCACCCCTTTCCGTTGACAACTTGATTTTCTTGCGATCGCCCCTCTCCTTCCCAAGAGCTTTGAGTTCAGGAAAATAGAACCGATTCTGCCTTTTATATTAGAAATGTGTATGCTGTTGGCACTTCCTTCCGTTGACAAATTGTTTTTCTTGCGATGGCCCCTCTCCTTCCCAAGAGCTTTGAGTATAGGAAAATAAAACCGATTCTGCCTTTTATATTAGAAATGTGCATGCTGTTGGCACTCCTTTCCGTTGACAACTTGTTTTTCTTGCGATTGCCCCTCTCCTTCACAAGAGCTTTGAGTACAGGAAAATAAAACCGATTCTGCCTTTTATATTAGATATGTGTATGCTGTTGGCACTCCCTAACGTTGACAACTTGTTTTTCTTGCGATCGCCCCTCTCCTTCCCAAGAGCTTTGAGGACAGGAAAATAAAACCGATTCTGCCTTTTATATTAGAAATGTGTATGCTGTTGGCACTCCCTTCCGTAGACAACTTGTTTTTCTTGCGATCGCCCCTCTCTTTCCCAAGAGTTTTGAGTACAGGAAAATAAAACCGATTCTGCCTTTTATATTAGAAATGTGTATGCTGTTGGCACCCCTTTCCGTTGACAACTTGTTTTTCTTGCGATCGCCCCTCTGCTTCCCAAGAGCTTGAGTACAGGAAAATCAAACCGATTCTTCCTTTTATATTAGAAATGTGTATGCTGTTGGCACTCCCTTCCGTTGACAACTTGTTTTTCTTGCAATCGCCCCTCTGCTTCCCAAGAGCTTTGAGTACAGGAAAATAAAACCGATTCTGCCTTTTATATTAGAAATGTGTATGCTGTTGGTACTCCCTTCCGTTGACAACTTGTTTTTCTTGCGATCGCCCCTCTCCTTCCTAAGAGCTTTGAGTACAGGAAAATAAAATCGATTCTGCCTTTTATATTAGAAATGTGTATGCTGTTGGCACTCCCTCCCGTTGAAAACTCGTTTTTCTTGCGATCGCCCCTCTCCTTCCCAAGAGCTTTGAGTATAGGAAAATAAAACCGATTCTGCCTTTTATATTAGAAATGTGTATGCTGTTGGTACTCCCTTCCGTTGACAACTTGTTTTTCTTGCGATCGCCCCTCTCCTTCCCAAGAGTTTTGAGTACAGGAAAATAAAACCGATTCTGCCTTTTATATTACAAACGTGTATGCTGTTGGCACTCCCTTCCGTTGACAACTTGTTTTTCTTGCGATCGCCCCTCTCCTTCCCAAGAGCTTTGAGTATAGGAAAATAAAACCAATTCTGCCTTTTATATTAGAAATGTGTATGCTGTTGGCACTCCCTTCCGTTGACAACTTGTTTTTCTTGCGATCTCCCCTCTCCTTCCCAAGAGCTTTGAGTACAGGAAAATAAAACCAATTCTGCCTTTTATATTAGAAATGTGTATGCTGTTGGCACTCCCTTCCGTTGACAACTTGTTTTTCTTGCGATCGCCCCTCTCCTTCCCAAGAGCTTTGAGTACAGGAAAATAAAACCGATTCTGCCTTTTATATTACAAATGTGTATGCTGTTGGCACTCCTTTCCGTTGACAACTTGTTTTTCTTGCGATCGCCCCTCTCCTTCCCAAGAGCTTTGAGTTCAGGAAAATAGAACCGATTCTGCCTTTTATATTAGAAATGTGTAGGCTGTTGGCACTTCCTTCCGTTGACAACTTGTTTTTCTTGCGATCGCCCCTCTCCTTCCCAAGAGCTTTGAGTATAGGAAAATAAAACCGATTCTGCCTTTTATATTAGAAATGTGTATGCTGTTGGCACTCCCTTCCGTTGACAACTTGTTTTTCTTGCGATCGCCCCTCTCCTTCCCAAGAGCTTTGAGTACAGGAAAATAAAACCGATTCTGCCTTTTATATTACAAATGTGTATGCTGTTGGCACTCCTTTCCGTTGACAACTTGTTTTTCTTGCGATCGCCCCTCTCCTTCCCAAGAGCTTTGAGTTCAGGAAAATAGAACCGATTCTGCCTTTTATATTAGAAATGTGTAGGCTGTTGGCACTTCCTTCCGTTGACAACTTGTTTTTCTTGCGATCGCCCCTCTCCTTCCCAAGAGCTTTGAGTATAGGAAAATAAAACCGATTCTGCCTTTTATATTAGAAATGTGTATGCTGTTGGCACTCCCTTCCGTTGACAACTTGTTTTTCTTGCGATCGCCCCTCTCCTTCCCAAGAGCTTTGAGTACAGGAAAATAAAACCAATTCTGCCTTTTATATTAGAAATGTGTATGCTGTTGGCACTCCCTTCCGTTGACAACTTGTTTTTCTTGCGATCGCCCCTCTCCTTCCCAAGAGCTTTGAGTACAGGAAAATAAAACCGATTCTGCCTTTTATATTATAAATGTGTATGCTGTTGGCACTCCCTTCCGTTGACAACTTGTTTTTCTTGCGATCGCCCCTCTCTTTCCCAAGAGTTTTGAGTACAGGAAAATAAAACCGATTCTTCCTTTTATATTAGAAATATGTATGCTGTTGGCACTCCCTTCCGTGGACAACTTGTTTTTCTTGCAATCGCCCCTCTGCTTCCCAAGAGCTTTGAGTACAGGAAATTAAAACCGATTCTGCCTTTTATATTATAAATGTGTATGCTGTTGGCACTCCCTCCCGTTGAAAACTTGTTTTTCTTGCGATCGCCCCTCTCCTTCCCAAGAGCTTTGAGTAGAAGAAAATAAAACCGATTCTGCCTTTTATATTAGAAATGTGTATGCTGTTGGCACTCCCTTCCGTTGACAACTTGTTTTTCTTGCGATCGCCCCTCTCCTTCCCAAGAGCTTTGAGTATAGGAAAATAAAACCGATTCTGCCTTTTATATTAGAAATGTGTATGCTGTTGGCACTCCCTCCCGTTGAAAACTTGTTTTTTTTGCGATCGCCCCTCTCCTTCCCAAGAGCTTTGAGTAGAGGAAAATAAAACCGATTCTGCGTTTTATATTAGAAATGTGTATGCTATTTTACACTCCCTTCCGTTGACAACTTGTTTTTTTTGCGATCGCCCCTCTCCTTCCCAAGAGCTTTGAGTACAGAAAAATAAAGCCGATTCTGCCTTTTATATTAGAAATATGTATGCTGTTGGCACTCCCTTCCGTTGACAACTTGTTTTTCTTGCGATCGCCCCTCTCTTTCCCAAGAGCTTTGAGTACAGGAAAATAAAACCGATTCTGCCTTTTATATTACAAATGTGTATGCTGTTGGCACTCCCTTCCGTTGACAACTTGTTTTTCTTGCGATCGCCCCTCTCCTTCCCAAGAGCTTTGAGTACAGGAAAATAAAACCGATTCTGCCTTTTATATTAGAAATGTGTATGCTGTTGGCACTCCCTCCCGTTGAAAACTTGTTTTTTTTGCGATCGCCCCTCTCCTTCCCAAGAGCTTTGAGTAGAGGAAAATAAAACCGATTCTGCGTTTTATATTAGAAATGTGTATGCTATTTTACACTCCCTTCCGTTGACAACTTGTTTTTTTTGCGATCGCCCATCTCCTTCCCAAGAGCTTTGAGTACAGAAAATAAAGCCGATTCTGCCTTTTATATTAGAAATATGTATGCTGTTGGCACTCCCTTCCGTTGACAACTTGTTTTTCTTGCGATCGCCCCTCTCTTTCCCAAGAGCTTTGAGTACAGGAAAATAAAACCGATTCTGCCTTTTATATTACAAATGTGTATGCTGTTGGCACTCCCTTCCGTTGACAACTTGTTTTTCTTGCGATCGCCCCTCTCCTTCCCAAGAGCTTTGAGTACAGGAAAATAAAACCGATTCTGCCTTTTATATTAGAAATGTGTATGCTGTTGACACTCCCTTCCGTTGACAACTTGTTTTTCTTGCGATCGCCCCTCTTTCTCCCAAGAGCTTTGAATACAGGAAAATAAAACCGATTTTGCCTTTTATATTAGAAATGTGTATGCTGTTGGCACTCCTTTCCGTTGACATTTTGTTTTTCTTGCGATCGCCCCTCTTTTTCCCAAGAGCTTTGAGTACAGGAAAATAAAACCGATTCTGCCTTTTATATTAGAAATGTGTATGCTGTTGGCACTTTCTTCCGTTGACAACTTGTTTTTCTTGCGATCGCCCCTCTCCTTCCCAAGAGCTTTGAGTATAGGAAAATAAAACCAATTCTGCCTTTTATATTAGAAATGTGTAGGCTGTTGGCACTCCCTTCCGTTGACAACTTGTTTTTCTTGCGATCGCCCCTCTCCTTCCCAAGAGCTTTGAGTACAGGAAAATAAAACCGATTCTGCCTTTTATATTAGAAATGTGTATGCTGTTGGCACTCCCTCCCGTTGACAACTTGTTTTTCTTGCAATCGCCCTTCTCCTTCCCAAGAGCTTGGAGTACAGGAAAATAAAACCGATTCTGCCTTTTATATTACAAATGTGTATGCTGTTGGCACTCTCTTCCGTTGACAGCTTGTTTTTCCTGCCATCGCCCCTCCCCTTCCCAAGAGCTTTGAGTACAGGAAAATAAAACCGACTCTGCCTTTTATATTACAAATGTGTATGCTGTTGGCACTCCCTTCCGTTGACAACTTGTTTTTCTTGCGATCGCCCCTCTCTTTCCCAAGAGCTTTGAGTACAGGAAAATAAAACCGACTCTGCCTTTTATATTACAAATGTGTATGCTGTTGGCACTCCATTCCGTTGACAACTTGTTTTTCTTGCGATCGCCCCTCTCCTTCCCAAGAGCTTCGAGTACAGGAAAATAAAACCGATTCTGCCTTTTATATTAGAAATGTGTATGCTGTTGGCACTCCCTTCCGTTTACAACTTGTTTTTCTTGCGATCGCCCCTCTCCTTCCCAAGAGCTTTGAGTACAGGAAAATAAAACCAATTCTGCCTTTTATATTAGAAATGTGCATGCTGTTGGCACTCCCTTCCGTTGACAACTTGTTTTTCTTGCGATCGCCCCTCTCTTTTCCAAGAGCTTTGAATACAGGAAAGTAAAACCGATTCTGCCTTTTATATTAGAAATGTGTATGCTGTTGGCATCCCCTCCCGTTGACAACTTGTTTTTCTTGCGATCGCCCCTCTCCTTCCCAAGAGCTTTGAGTACAGGAAAATAAAACCGATTCTGCCTTTTATATTAGAAATGTGTATGCTGTTGGCACCCCCTCCCGTTGACAACTTGTTTTTCTTGCGATCGCCCCTCTCCTTCCCAAGAGCTTTGAGTACAGGAAAATAAAACCAATTCTGCCTTTTATATTAGAAATGTGTATGCTGTTGGCACTCCCTTCCGTTGACAACTTGTTTTTCTTGCGATCGCCCCTTTCCTTCCCAAGAGCTTCGAGTACAGGAAAATAAAACCGATTCTGCCTTTTATATTAGAAATGTGTATGCTGTTGGCACTCCCTTCCGTTAACAACTTGTTTTTCATGCGATCGCCCATCTCCTTCCCAAGAGCTTTGAGTACAGGAAAATAAAACCGATTCTGCCTTTTATATTAGAAATGTGTATGCTGTTGGCACTCCTTTCCGTTGACAACTTGTTTTTCCTGCGAACGCCCCTCTCGTTCCCAAGAGCTTTGAGTACAGGAAAATAAAACCAATTCTGCCTTTTATATTAGAAATGTGTATGCTGTTGGCACTCCCTTCCGTTGACAACTTGTTTTTCTTGCGATCGCCCCTCTCCTTCCCAAGAGCTTTGAGTACAGGAAAATAAAACCAATTCTGCCTTTTATATTAGAAATGTGTATGCTGTTGGCACTCCCTTCCGTTGACAACTTGTTTTTCTTGCGATCGCCCCTCTCCTTCCCAAGAGCTTTGAGTACAGGAAAATAAAACCGATTCTGCCTTTTATATTACAAATGTGTATGCTGTTGGCACTCCCTTCCGTTGACAACTTGTTTTTCTTGCGATCCCCCCTCTCCTTCCCAAGAGCTTTGAGTATAGGAAAATAAAACCGATTCTGCTTTTTATATTAGAAATGTGTATGCTGTTGGTACTCCCTTCCGTTGACAACTTGTTTTTCTTGCGATCGCCCCTCTCCTTCCCAAGAGCTTTGAGTACAGGAAAATAAAACCGATTCTGCCTTTTATATTACAAATGTGTATGCTGTTGGCACTCCCTTCCGTTGACAACTTGTTTTTCTTGCGATCGCAACTCTCCTTCCCAAGAGCTTTGAGTATAGGAAAATAAAACCAATTCTGCCTTTTATATTAGAGATGTGTATGCTGTTGGCACACCCTTCCGTTGACAACTTGTTTTTCTTGCGATCGCCCCTCTCCTTCCCAAGAGCTTTGTTTACAGGAAAATAAAACCAATTCTGACTTTTATATTAGAAATGTGTATGCTGTTGGCACTCCCTTCCGTTGACAACTTGTTTTTCTTGCGATCGCCCCTCTCCTTCCCAAGAGCTTTGAGTACAGGAAAATAAAACCGACTCTGCCTTTTATATTACAAATGTGTATGCTGTTGGCACTCCCTTCCGTTGACAACTTGTTTTTCTTGCGATCGCCCCTCTCTTTCCCAAGAGTTTTGAGTACAGGAAAATAAAACCGATTCTGCCTTTTATATTAGAAATGTGTATGCTGCTGGCACCCCTTTCCGTTGACAACTTGTTTTTCTTGCGATCGCCCCTCCCCTTCCCAAGAGCTTTGAGTTCAGGAAAATAGAACCGATTCTGCCTTTTATATTAGAAATGTGTATGCTGTTGGCACTTCCTTCCGTTGACAAATTGTTTTTCTTGCGATGGCCCCTCTCCTTCCCAAGAGCTTTGAGTACAGGAAAATAAAACCGACTCTGCCTTTTATATTACAAATGTGTATGCTGTTGGCACTCCCTTCCGTTGACAACTTGTTTTTCTTGCGATCGCCCCTCTCTTTCCCAAGAGCTTTGAGTACAGGAAAATAAAACCGACTCTGCCTTTTATATTACAAATGTGTATGCTGTTGGCACTCCTTTCCGTTGACAACTTGTTTTTCTTGCGATCGCCCCTCTCCTTCCCAAGAGCTTTGAGTACAGGAAAATAAAACCAATTCTGCCTTTTATATTAGAAATGTGCATGCTGTTGGCACTCCCTTCCGTTGACAACTTGTTTTTCTTGCGATCGCCCCTCTCCTTCCCAAGAGCTTTGAGTACAGGAAAATAAAACCGATTCTGCCTTTTATATTACAAATGTGTATGCTGTTGGCACTCCCTTCCGTTGACAACTTGTTTTTCTTGCGATCGCCCCTCTCTTTCCCAAGAGTTTTGAGTACAGGAAAATAAAACCGATTCTGCCTTTTATATTAGAAATGTGTATGCTGTTGGCACCCCTTTCCGTTGACAACTTGTTTTTCTTGCGATCGCCCCTCTCCTTCCCAAGAGCTTTGAGTTCAGGAAAATAGAACCGATTCTGCCTTTTATATTAGAAATGTGTATGCTGTTGGCACTTCCTTCCGTTGACAAATTGTTTTTCTTGCGATGGCCCCTCTCCTTCCCAAGAGCTTTGAGTATAGGAAAATAAAACCGATTCTGCCTTTTATATTAGAAATGTGTATGCTGTTGGCACTCCCTTCCGTTGACAACTTGTTTTTCTTGCGATCGCCCCTCTCCTTCCCAAGAGCTTTGAGTACAGGAAAATAAAACCGATTCTTCCTTTTATATTAGAAATGTGTATGCTGTTGGCACTCCCTTCCGTTGACAACTTGTTTTTCTTGCAATCGCCCCTCTGCTTCCCAAGAGCTTGAGTACAGGAAAATAAAACCGATTCTTCCTTTTATATTAGAAATGTGTATGCTGTTGGCACTCCCTTCCGTTGACAACTTGTTTTTCTTGCAATCGTCCCTCTGCTTCCCAAGAGCTTTGAGTACAGGAAAATAAAACCGATTCTGCCTTTTATATTAGAAATGTGTTTGCTGTTGGTACTCCCTTCCGTTGACAACTTGTTTTTCTTGCGATCGCCCCTTTCCTTCCCGAGAGCTTTGGGTACAGGAAAATAAAACCGATTCTGCCTTTTATATTAGAAATGTGTATGCTGTTGGCACTCCCTCCCGTTGAAAACTTGTTTTTCTTGCGATCGCCCCTCTCTTTCCCAAGAGCTTTGAGTAGAGGAAAATAAAACCGATTCTGCCTTTTATATTAGAAATGTGTATGCTGTTGGCACTCCCTTCCGTTGACAACTTGTTTTTCTTGCGATCGCCCCTCTCCTTCCCAAGAGCTTTGAGTATAGGAAAATAAAACCGATTCTGCCTTTTATATTAGAAATGTGTATGCTGTTGGCACTCCCTTCCGTTGACAACTTGTTTTTCTTGCGATCGCCCCTCTCCTTCCCAAGAGCTTTGAGTACATAAAAATAAAACCGATTCTGCCTTTTTTATTAGAAATGTGTATGCTGTTGGCACTCCCTCCCGTTGAAAACTTGTTTTTCTTGCGATCGCCCCTCTCCTTCCCAAGAGCTTTGAGTGGAGGAAAATAAAACCGATTCTGCCTTTTATATTAGAAATGTGTATGCTATTTTACACTCCCTTTCGTTGACAACTTGTTTTTTTTGCGATCGCCCCTCTCCTTCCCAAGAGCTTTGAGTACAGGAAAATAAAACCGATTCTGCCTTTTATATTAGAAATGTGTATGCTGTTGACACTCCCTTCCGTTGACAACTTGTTTTTCTTGCTATCGCCCCTCTCTTTCCCAAGAGCTTTGAATACAGGAAAATAAAACCGATTCTGCCTTTTATATTAGAAGTGTGTATGCTGTTGGCACTCCCTTCCGTTGACAACTTGTTTTTCTTGCGATCGCCCCTCTTTTTCCCAAGAGCTTTGAATACAGGAAAATAAAACCGATTTTGCCTTTTATATTAGAAATGTGTATGCTGTTGGCACTCCCTTCCGTTGACATCTTGTTTTTCTTGCGATCGCCCCTATCCTTCCCAAGAGCTTTGAATTCAGGAAAATAGAACCGATTCTGCCTTTTATATTAGAAATGTGTATGCTGTTGGCACTTTCTTCCGTTGACAACTTGTTTTTCTTGCGATCGCCCCTCTCCTTCCCAAGAGCTTTGAGTATAGGAAAATAAAACCGATTCTGCCTTTTATATTAGAAATGTGTATGCTGTTGGCACTCCTTTCCGTTGACAACTTGTTTTTCTTGCGATCGCCTCTCTCCTTCCCAAGAGCTTTGAGTACAGGAAAATAAAACCGATTCTGCCTTTTATATTAGAAATATGTATGCTGTTGGCACTCCCTCCCGTTGACAACTTGTTTTTCTTGCAATCGCCCCTCTCCTTCCCAAGAGCTTTGAGTACAGGAAAATAAAACCGATTCTGCCTTTTATATTACAAATGTGTATGCTGTTGGCACTCTCTTCCGTTGACAACTTGTTTTTCCTGCCATCGCCCCTCCCCTTCCCAAGAGCTTTGAGTACAGGAAAATAAAACCGATTCTGCCTTGTATATTAGAAATGTGTATGCTGCTGGCACTCCTTCCCGTTGACAACTTGTTTTTCTTGCGATCGCCCCTTTCCTTCCCAAGAGCTTTGAGTACAGGAAAATAAAACCGATTCTGCCTTTTATATTTGAAATGTGTATGCTGTTGGCACTCCCTTCCGTTGAAAACTTGTTTTTCTTGCGATCGCCCCTCTCCTTCCCAAGAGCTTTGAGTACAGGATAATAAAACCGATTCTGCCTTTTACATTAGAAATGTGTATGCTGTTGGCACTCCCTCCCGTTGAAAACTTGTTTTTCTTGCGATCGCCTCTCTCCTTCCCAAGAGCTTTGAGTACAAGAAAATAAAACCGATTCTTCCTTTTCTATTAGAAATGTGTATGCTGTTGGCACTCCCTTCCGTTGACAACTTGTTTTTCTTGCGATCGCCCCTCTCCTTCCCAAGAGCTTTGAGTAAAGAAAAATAAAACCGATTCTGCCTTTTATATTAGAAATGTGTATGCTGTTGGCACTCCTTTCCGTTGACAACTTGTTTTTCCTGCGATCGCCCATCCCTTTCCCAAGAGCTTTGAGTACAGGAAAATAAAACCGATTCTGCCTTTTATATTAGAAATGTGTATGCTGTTGGCACTCCCTGCCGTTGACAACTTGTTTTTCTTGCGATCGCCCCTCTCCTTCCCAAGAGATTTGAGTACAGGAAAATAAAACCAATTCTGCCTTTTATATTAGAAATGTGTATGCTGGTGGCACTCCCTTCCGTTGACAACTTGTTTTTCTTGCGATCGCCCCTCTCCTTCCCAAGAGCTTTGAGTACAGGAAAATAAAACCGATTCTGCCTTTTATATTACAAATGTGTATGCTGTTGGCACTCCCTTCCGTTGACAACTTGTTTTTCTTGCGATCGCCCCTCTCCTTCCCAAGAGCTTTGAGTACAGGAAATTAAAACCGATTCTGCCTTTTATATTAGAAATGTGTATGCTGTTGGCACCCCCTCCCGTTGACAACTTGTTTTTCTTGCGATCGCCCATCTCTTTCCCAAGAGCTTTGAGTACAGGAAAATAAAACCGATTCTGCCTTTTATATTACAAATGTGTATGCTGTTGGCACTCTCTTCCGTTGACAACTTGTTTTTCCTGCGATCGCCCCTCCCCTTCCCAAGAGCTTTGAGTACAGGAAAATAAAACCGATTCTGCCTTTTATATTAGAAATGTGTATGCTGCTGGCACTCCCTCCAGTTGACAACTTGTTTTTCTTGCGATCGCCCCTCTCTTTCCCAAGAGCTTCGAGTACAGGAAAATAAAACCGATTCTGCCTTTTATATTAGAAATATGTATGCTGTTGGCACTCCCTTCCGTTGACAACTTGTTTTTCATGCGATCGCCCATCTCCTTCCCAAGAGCTTTGAGTACAGGAAAATAAAACCGATTCTGCCTTTTATATTACAAATGTGTATGCTGTTGGCACTCCCTTCCGTTGATAACTTGTTTTTCTTGCGATCGCCCCTCTCCTTCCCAAGAGCTTTGAGTACAGGAAAATAAAACCGATTCTTCCTTTTATATTAGAAATGTGTATGCTGTTGGTACTCCCTTCCGTTGACAACTTGTTTTTCTTGCGATCGCCCCTCTCCTTCCCAAGAGCTTTGAGTACAGGAAAATAAAACCGATTCTTCCTTTTATAATAGAAATGTGTATGCTGTTGGCACTCCCTTCCGTTGACAACTTGTTTCTCTTGCAATCGCCCCTCTGCTTCCCAAGAGCTTTGAGTACAGGAAAATAAAACCGATTCTGCCTTTTATATTAGAAATGTGTATGCTGTTGGTACTCCCTTCCGTTGACAACTTGTTTTTCTTGCGATCGCCCCTCTCCTTCCTAAGAGCTTTGAGTACAGGAAAATAAAATCGATTCTGCCTTTTATATTAGAAATGTGTATGCTGTTGGCACTCCCTCCCGTTGAAAACTCGTTTTTCTTGCGATCGCCCCTCTCCTTCCCAAGAGCTTTGAGTATAGGAAAATAAAACCGATTCTGCCTTTTATATTAGAAATGTGTATGCTGTTGGTACTCCCTTCCGTTGACAACTTGTTTTTCTTGCGATCGCCCCTCTCCTTCCCAAGAGTTTTGAGTACAGGAAAATAAAACCGATTCTGCCTTTTATATTACAAATGTGTATGCTGTTGGCACTCCCTTCCGTTGACAACTTGTTTTTCTTGCGATCGCCCCTCTCCTTCCCAAGAGCTTTGAGTATAGGAAAATAAAACCAATTCTGCCTTTTATATTAGAAATGTGTATGCTGTTGGCACTCCCTTCCGTTGACAACTTGTTTTTCTTGCGATCTCCCCTCTCCTTCCCAAGAGATTTGAGTACAGGAAAATAAAACCAATTCTGCCTTTTATATTAGAAATGTGTATGCTGTTGGCACTCCCTTCCGTTGACAACTTGTTTTTCTTGCGATCGCCCCTCTCCTTCCCAAGAGCTTTGAGTATAGGAATATAAAACCGACTCTGCCTTTTATATTACAAATGTGTATGCTGTTGGCACTCCCTTCCGTTGACAACTTGTTTTTCTTGCGATCGCCCCTCTCCTTCCCAAGAGCTTTGAGTACAGGAAAATAAAACCGATTCTGCCTTTTATATTACAAATGTGTATGCTGTTGGCACTCCTTTCCGTTGACAACTTGTTTTTCTTGCGATCGCCCCTCTCCTTCCCAAGAGCTTTGAGTTCAGGAAAATAGAACCGATTCTGCCTTTTATATTAGAAATGTGTATGCTGTTGGCACTTCCTTCCGTTGACAACTTGTTTTTCTTGCGATCGCCCCTCTCCTTCCCAAGAGCTTTGAGTATAGGAAAATAAAACCGATTCTGCCTTTTATATTAGAAATGTGTATGCTGTTGGCACTCCCTTCCGTTGACAACTTGTTTTTCTTGCGATCGCCCCTCTCCTTCCCAAGAGCTTTGAGTACAGGAAAATAAAACCAATTCTGCCTTTTATATTAGAAATGTGTATGCTGTTGGCACTCCCTTCCGTTGACAACTTGTTTTTCTTGCCATCGCCCCTCTCCTTCCCAAGAGCTTTGAGTACAGGAAAATAAAACCGATTCTGCCTTTTATATTACAAATGTGTATGCTGTTGGCACTCCCTTCCGTTGACAACTTGTTTTTCTTGCGATCGCCCCTCTCTTTCCCAAGAGTTTTGAGTACAGGAAAATAAAACCGATTCTTCCTTTTATATTAGAAATATGTATGCTGTTGGCACTCCCTTCCGTGGACAACTTGTTTTTCTTGCAATCGCCCCTCTGCTTCCCAAGAGCTTTGAGTACAGGAAATTAAAACCGATTCTGCCTTTTATATTAGAAATGTGTATGCTGTTGGCACTCCCTCCCGTTGAAAACTTGTTTTTCTTGCGATCGCCCCTCTCCTTCCCAAGAGCTTTGAGTACAGGAAAATAAAACCGACTCTGCCTTTTATATTACAAATGTGTATGCTGTTGGCACTCCCTTCCGTTGACAACTTGTTTTTCTTGCGATCGCCCCTCTCTTTCCCAAGAGCTTTGAGTACAGGAAAATAAAACCGACTCTGCCTTTTATATTACAAATGTGTATGCTGTTGGCACTCCATTCCGTTGACAACTTGTTTTTCTTGCGATCGCCCCTCTCCTTCCCAAGAGCTTCGAGTACAGGAAAATAAAACCGATTCTGCCTTTTATATTAGAAATGTGTATGCTGTTGGCACTCCCTTCCGTTTACAACTTGTTTTTCTTGCGATCGCCCCTCTCCTTCCCAAGAGCTTTGAGTACAGGAAAATAAAACCAATTCTGCCTTTTATATTAGAAATGTGCATGCTGTTGGCACTCCCTTCCGTTGACAACTTGTTTTTCTTGCGATCGCCCCTCTCCTTCCCAAGAGCTTTGAGTACAGGAAAATAAAACCGATTCTGCCTTTTATATTACAAATGTGTATGCTGTTGGCACTCCCTTCCGTTGACAACTTGTTTTTCTTGCGATCGCCCCTCTCTTTTCCAAGAGTTTTGAGTACAGGAAAATAAAACCGATTCTGCCTTTTATATTAGAAATGTGTATGCTGTTGGCACCCCTTTCCGTTGACAACTTGTTTTTCTTGCGATCGCCCCTCTCCTTCCCAAGAGCTTTGAGTTCAGGAAAATAGAACCGATTCTGCCTTTTATATTAGAAATGTGTATGCTGTTGGCACTTCCTTCCGTTGACAAATTGTTTTTCTTGCGATGGCCCCTCTCCTTCCCAAGAGCTTTGAGTATAGGAAAATAAAACCGATTCTGCCTTTTATATTAGAAATGTGTATGCTGTTGGCACTCCCTTCCGTTGACAACTTGTTTTTCTTGCGATCGCCCCTCTCCTACCCAAGAGCTTTGAGTACAGGAAAATAAAACCGATTCTTCCTTTTATATTAGAAATGTGTATGCTGTTGGCACTCCCTTCCGTTGACAACTTGTTTTTCTTGCAATCGCCCCTCTGCTTCCCAAGAGCTTGAGTACAGGAAAATAAAACCGATTCTTCCTTTTATATTAGAAATGTGTATGCTGTTGGCACTCCCTTCCGTTGACAACTTGTTTTTCTTGCAATCGCCCCTCTGCTTCCCAAGAGCTTTGAGTACAGGAAAATAAAACCGATTCTGCCTTTTATATTAGAAATGTGTTTGCTGTTGGTACTCCCTTCCGTTGACAACTTGTTTTTCTTGCGATCGCCCCTCTCCTTCCCAAGAGCTTTGGGTACAGGAAAATAAAACCGATTCTGCCTTTTATATTAGAAATGTGTATGCTGTTAGCACTCCCTCCCGTTGAAAACTTGTTTTTCTTGCGATCGCCCCTCTCCTTCCCAAGAGCTTTGAGTAGAGGAAAATAAAACCGATTCTGCCTTTTATATTAGAAATGTGTATGCTGTTGGCACTCCCTTCCGTTGACAACTTGTTTTTCTTGCCATCGCCCCTCTCCTTTCCAAGAGCTTTGAGTATAGGAAAATAAAACCGATTCTGCCTTTTATATTAGAAATGTGTATGCTGTTGGCACTCCCTTCCGTTGACAACTTGTTTTTCTTGCGATCGCCCCTCTCCTTCCCAGGAGTTTTGAGTACATAAAAATAAAACCGATTCTGCCTTTTTTATTAGAAATGTGTATGCTGTTGGCACTCCCTCCCGTTGAAAACTTGTTTTTCTTGCGATCGCCCCTCTCCTTCCCAAGAGCTTTGAGTAGAGGAAAATAAAACCGATTCTGCCTTTTATATTAGAAATGTGTATGCTATTTTACACTCCCTTCCGTTGACAACTTGTTTTTCTTGCTATCGCCCCTCTCTTTCCCAAGAGCTTTGAATACATTAAAATAAAACCGATTCTGCCTTTTATATTAGAAATGTGTATGCTGTTGGCACTCCCTTCCGTTGACAACTTGTTTTTCTTGCAATCGCCCCTCTGCTTCCCAAGAGCTTTGAGTACAAGAAAATAAAACCGATTCTGCCTTTTATATTAGAAATGTGTATGCTGTTGGTACTCCCTTCCGTTGACAACTTGTTTTTCTTGCGATCGCCCCTCTCCTTCCTAAGAGCTTTGAGTATAGGAAAATAAAATCGATTCTGCCTTTTATATTAGAAATGTGTATGCTGTTGGCACTCCCTCCCGTTGAAAACTCGTTTTTCTTGCGATCGCCCCTCTCCTTCCCAAGAGCTTTGAGTATAGGAAAATAAAACCGATTCTGCCTTTTATATTAGAAATGTGTATGCTGTTGGTACTCCCTTCCGTTGACAACTTGTTTTTCTTGCGATCGCCCCTCTCCTTCCCAAGAGTTTTGAGTACAGGAAAATAAAACCGATTCTGCCTTTTATATTACAAATGTGTATGCTGTTGGCACTCCCTTCCGTTGACAACTTGTTTTTCTTGCGATCGCCCCTCTCCTTCCCAAGAGCTTTGAGTATAGGAAAATAAAACCAATTCTGCCTTTTATATTAGAAATGTGTATGCTGTTGGCACTCCCTTCCGTTGACAACTTGTTTTTCTTGCGATCTCCCCTCTCCTTCCCAAGAGCTTTGAGTACAGGAAAATAAAACCAATTCTGCCTTTTATATTAGAAATGTGTATGCTGTTGGCACTCCCTTCCGTTGACAACTTGTTTTTCTTGCGATCGCCCCTCTCCTTCCCAAGAGCTTTGAGTACAGGAAAATAAAACCGACTCTGCCTTTTATATTACAAATGTGTATGCTGTTGGCACTCCCTTCCGTTGACAACTTGTTTTTCTTGCGATCGCCCCTCTCCTTCCCAAGAGCTTTGAGTACAGGAAAATAAAACCGATTCTGCCTTTTATATTACAAATGTGTATGCTGTTGGCACTCCTTTCCGTTGACAACTTGTTTTTCTTGCGATCGCCCCTCTCTTTCCCAAGAGCTTTGAGTTCAGGAAAATAGAACCGATTCTGCCTTTTATATTAGAAATGTGTATGCTGTTGGCACTTCCTTCCGTTGACAACTTGTTTTTCTTGCGATCGCCCCTCTCCTTCCCAAGAGCTTTGAGTATAGGAAAATAAAACCGATTCTGCCTTTTATATTAGAAATGTGTATGCTGTTGGCACTCCCTTCCGTTTACAACTTGTTTTTCTTGCGATCGCCCCTCTCTTTCCCAAGAGTTTTGAGTACAGAAAAATAAAACCGATTCTTCCTTTTATATTAGAAATGTGTATGCTGTTGGCACTCCCTTCCGTGGACAACTTGTTTTTCTTGCAATCGCCCCTCTGCTTCCCAAGAGCTTTGAGTACAGGAAATTAAAACCGATTCTGCCTTTTATATTAGAAATGTGTATGCTGTTGGCACTCCCTCCCGTTGAAAACTTGTTTTTCTTGCGATCGCCCCTCTCCTTCCCAAGAGCTTTGAGTAGAGGAAAATAAAACCGATTCTGCCTTTTATATTAGAAATGTGTATGCTGTTGGCACTCCCTTCCGTTGACAACTTGTTTTTCTTGCGATCGCCCCTCTCCTTCCCAAGAGCTTTGAGTACAGGAAAATAAAACCGATTCTGCCTTTTATATTACAAATGTGTATGCTGTTGGCACTCCTTTCCGTTGACAACTTGTTTTTCTTGCGATCGCCCCTCTCCTTCCAAAGAGCTTTGAGTTCAGGAAAATAGAACCGATTCTGCCTTTTATATTACAAATGTGTATGCTGTTGGCACTCCTTTCCGTTGACAACTTGTTTTTCTTGCGATCGCCCCTCTCCTTCCCAAGAGCTTTGAGTTCAGGAAAATAGAACCGATTCTGCCTTTTATATTAGAAATGTGTATGCTGTTGGCACTTCCTTCCGTTGACAACTTGTTTTTCTTGCGATCGCCCCTCTCCTTCCCAAGAGCTTTGAGTAAAGAAAAATAAAACCGATTCTGCCTTTTATATTAGAAATGTGTATGCTGTTGGCACTCCTTTCCGTTGACAACTTGTTTTTCCTGCGATCGCCCATCCCTTTCCCAAGAGCTTTGAGTACAGGAAAATAAAACCGATTCTGCTTTTATATTAGAAATGTGTATGCTGCTGGCACTCCCTCCCGTTGACAACTTGTTTTTCTTGCGATCGCCCCTCTCCTTCCCAAGAGCTTCGAGTACAGGAAAGTAAAACCGATTCTGCCTTTTATATTAGATATGTGTATGCTGTTGGCACTCCCTTCCGTTGACAACTTGTTTTTCTTGCGATCGCCCCTCTCCTTCCCAAGAGCTTTGAGTACAGGAAAATAAAACCAATTCTGCCTTTTATATTAGAAATGTGTATGCTGTTGGCTCTCCCTTCCGTTGACAACTTGTTTTTCTTGCGATCGCCCCTCTCCTTCCCAAGAGCTTTGAGTACAGGAAAATAAAACCGATTCTGCCTTTTATATTAGAAATGTGTATGCTGTTGGCACTCCCTGCCGTTGACAACTTGTTTTTCTTGCGATCGCCCCTGTCCTTCTCAAGAGCTTTGAGTACAGGAAAATAAAACCAATTCTGCCTTTTGTATTAGAAATGTGTATGCTGTTGGCACTCCCTTCCGTTGACAACTTGTTTTTCTTGCGATCGCCCCTCTCCTTCCCAAGAGCTTTGAGTACAGGAAAATAAAACCGATTCTGCCTTTTATATTACAAATGTGTATGCTGTTGGCACTCCCTTCCGTTGACAACTTGTTTTTCTTGCGATCGCCCCTCTCTTTCCCAAGAGTTTTGAGTACAGGAAAATAAAACCGATTCTTCCTTTTATATTAGAAATGTGTATGCTGTTGGCACTCCCTTCCGTGGACAACTTGTTTTTCTTGCAATCGCCCCTCTGCTTCCCAAGAGC
This sequence comes from Diaprepes abbreviatus, assembly GCA_034092305.1. Taxonomy (NCBI): domain Eukaryota; kingdom Metazoa; phylum Arthropoda; class Insecta; order Coleoptera; family Curculionidae; genus Diaprepes; species Diaprepes abbreviatus. The sequence goes on along the minus strand of JASJET010000351.1, from coordinate 19,116 downwards.
TTTGAGTACAGGAAATTAAAACCAATTCTGCCTTTCATATTAGAAATGTGTATGCTATTTTACACTCCCTTCCGTTGACAACTTGTTTTTTTTGCGATCGCCCCTCTCCTTCCCAAGAGCTTTGAGTACAGGAAAATAAAACCGATTCTTCCTTTTATACAGGGTGATTCAAAAATCGATCACGAAACTTAAGGGGGTGATTCTACTTGACAAAATAAGGGTAGAGCTTCATATAATTTTTTTTCAAAATGTCATTCGTTTTCGAGTTATAAGCCGTCCAAGTTCAAGTTTTTATTTTTTTTTTGAATTACTCGCTTACAGGAAAACCGATTTGACTAATATTTGAAAGATAGGCTAAGTCTTCTGCGCTTCATCATTTTAGCAACAATTCACATTGATTGTTTGCCGCTAGAGGGCACTTTACCTACATTGAAAATTGTTTTTTTGTCATAATTTTTTAGTGTTGACAGCTACAGTAGTTTTTGGCATAATTTCTGAAAGACTGATGCCAGGCCTTTAAAAAAGGTGCTCTTTATTTACATCGCTAAACCCAACGGTTTAGACGTAAATCACCCTTAAAAATTAAGTGGTAAATTTACTTTTCTCATTTCATTACCACCAGCTACCAGGTAAATAGCTATCAAAGTATACTAGAGCTTTCAGTTTAACATCAAATAAATTCGCTTTTTAAACTATTTAATTTATAATCTTAAAATAACTAATAATGGCTAATCAGTAAATATTCATATTATGGATTATTGCGATATACATTTAATTGATAAAAATTAATGAAACAGTACTAAACAAACTAAAAAAGATTCTCAAAATGTCCCCCATTTTCTTCCATACATTTCCTAACACTCTTCAAAAAATGTCGCCTAACTCGATGAAAAATTCCTGGTGTTTCTTTAATAATTTGGCACTTTTCGATTATCCTGAAGCGAAGATCCTCGACTTTGATTACTGGAATATCGTACACCAATTGTTTCAAATGACCCCAAAAGAAAAAATCCATAGGATTAAGGTCTGGTGACCTCGCTGCCCATGCCAATGGTCCACTTCGTCCTATCCATCGCTCAGGATACGTTGCATTCAAATACTGTCGGACACGTATACTAAAGTGGGGCGGAGCTCCGTCTTGGAAGATCCACATGTTGGCCCTTACTTCCAATGGCACATCTTCCAGATACAATGGGAGACGATTTTGGATAAAATCTAAGTATACGTCACCAGTTAATGGGCCATCAAAGAAATGAGGACCAATAAGGTAATCTCCTATTATCCCTGCCCACACATTTAGTGAAAATCTACGCTGATGTTTCGTTTCTACCACATTGTTTGGGTTCTCGTAAGCATATGTGTGGATGTTGTGTAGATTTGTTATGCCATCACGAGTGAAACCAGCTTCGTCAGTGAATAATATGACGCCAATTAATCGATTATCGTGTTCATACTTAGCTAGGATCTGATTGCACATTTCCAACCGTCTCGGCCGATCATCGTCATAAAGAGCCTGCACCTTTTTTGAATGAAACGGTTAGAGTTGTTCTTCTCTTAGTATCCTCCATGAACTAGCCTGAGAGAGCCGCACTTCATTCCCAATTTTTCTAGTACTAATACCTGGATTATCTTCAATAATTTCAAGCACTCTTTCTTCTTGTTGCACGTTTCTAGCAGTTCTAAGTCTTCCCCTATTTTCATTATAACTTTTAAAGGAACCACATTCCGCAAGCCTCCTGTGCACACTGGAAAATGTTTGAGCATGAGGGATATTTCTTTCCGGATAACTCTCCATATAATATCTTCTTGCCAACTCTGCATTACCATTTGCTTTTCCATAACAAAAATGGATATCACAATATTCGATATTTGAATATTGGTGATTAGCCATTATTAGTTATTTTAAGATTATAAATTAAATAGTTTAAAAAGCGAATTTATTTGATGTTAAACTGACAGCTCTAGTATACTTTGATAGCTATTTACCTGGTAGCTGGTGGTAATGAAATGAGAAAAGTAAATTTACCACTTAATTTTTAAGGGTGATTTACGTCTAAACCGTTGGGTTTAGCGATGTAAATAAAGAGCACCTTTTTTAAAGGCCTGGCATCAGTCTTTCAGAAATTATGCCAAAAACTACTGTAGCTGTCAACACTAAAAAATTATGACAAAAAACAATTTTCAATGTAGGTAAAGTGCCCTCTAGCGGCAAAAAATCAATGTGAATTGTTACTAAAATGATGAAGCGCAGAAGACTTAGCCTATCTTTCAAATATTAGTCAAATCGGTTTTCCTGTAAGCGAGTAATTCAAAAAACAAAAAATAAAAACTTGAACTTGGACGGCTTGTAACTCGAAAACGAATGACATTTGAAAAAAAATTATATGAAGCTCTACCCTTATTTTGTCAAGTAGAATCACCCCCTTAAGTTTCGTGATCGATTTTTGAATCACCCTGTATATATATATATATATATATATATATATATATATATATATATATATATATATATATATATATATATATATATATATATATATATATATATTTGTTGGTTCTGCTTTCCGAGCCCTCATTTATCGGGTTAATACTATTAATGCGAATCATTTTTATAAAGACAATTTCTTAAAGCTATTGAGAGATTCTTGGAGAATAAAATAATAAACAACAGGTTAAACATTAGAGTGTAAAATCACCATTAGTCATGAAAAAGAGGATTTTTCCTCCAATTAACATATTTTAGGATCGATTACTATGTCACATTTATACACAGTTTTAAGACTGTGGTTATACAAGACGTAAAAAAATTACAAATTTTTTTTCAACAAATGTTTTATTCAAAATAGTCTCCATTAGAAACAATAAACAAATTGTCACGATCTTTCAGCTTTTCATGTCTTTCAAAAATTCCTTTTTTGAAATACTGTTCCACTCTCTATCGACGCAAAATGGTTCCCTTTCAAGTCCATGTTTAATTTAGGAAACAGGAAGAAGTCAGAGGGACCCAAATCAGGCGAGTACAGTGGATAGCTGAGCGTATTAACCAATTTTTGGTCAAAAATTGAGTCTTGTAATCATAGTAGTACCTTGAGGTACAAGTTTTTTGTGGACGATATCTTTGAAGTAAGAAAAAATGACCAACATTGTCTTAATTTTTGATTTCTGAAAACGCAATTTTTTAATCCAAAAATAGAAGCACGAGACATAACAGTTTCACCATAAGCCAATTTTAAAATTTTGAATTTTTCATCGCATTTTTACCAGCTTTAAAGCAAAATTTAATCGCAACACGTTGTTCGTTATTTTCATTCATTATGATTATGAACGCGACCATTTTGATACTTCCACGTGAACTGCTTCTGAACAGCTCCATGTGATTCGATGGATTGAAACTTTGTATGTGGGGAGAGGAAGGTTGTAGTAACTAGTTTCATGAAGATGGCGCTAGTAATACCGATTTTATAGCCACAGTCTTAAAACTTATGGGACACAGACACACAGACGTCCTTAAAGCAAAATCTTAATGAGATATTATTTTTTTAGAGTCGTATCTTACTGTATTATCGTCCACTCCAAACAACTTGCTAATTAAGCTCAACGCCCTATGGTTATTTAAAATGATTATTTCAAACAATATATAATATAAAAATAGAGATAGGTAATATTATAGTTTCATTTTACTTTTATAAAAATTTTATACTTTATATATTTTTTACGGGACGTCTATGTTATAGAAAAATGCCTCTAATATTTTCTGCAGTACATTATCTCGTGCTAGAATATGAACAACAGAGGCCCACATCAAATTATTCGGCTTGAAGCTACAAAATGAAAGTCGGAGTGAGGATGTAACAAAGTTAGGAACAAGTTTTTTTTTTGGGTAAATATAACAAAGTTTTTTTTTGATCTCGAGAAAGTTTATACTTTAAGGGTAAATATTTTAGGGCTCAAAGTAATAATATCATAATATTAACACTAAGAATACTGTCTTGAGATTATTAAATAACATTTCTTTTTTCAGGAAAGAAAAGGAGCAAATTATATTAGTTATATTGTAATTATTAACATGTTTGTTTTAAATTATTTTTGCAGAAAGGCATTAAATTAATGATATAAGTAAATTTGTCATAATCAAAAATTTTAAATATTAGATAAATTCGACTACATAAAATAAAAAATACATTGCTCTATCTGATTTCCTATATTATAAACAATTTTTTTTAGAATAAGAGGTATTTTATTTTAATATAAATAAAAACAAACATTTTCAAGTATAGATTGAACCAAACAGAATTGAAATAAATAACAAAATATTTTTTGCAGAATAAAACCAATAAATTACTTTTATCGTAATTGGGAGAACGTACGTAAGAGAAAAAAAGTTGCAAGGTTTCCCTTAAGAAAAAAAAAATAGTTGTGTCATAAATCTAAAAATTGTGAAACGACAAAAGACATTGTTAAAATAAGATTGTGATTGATCTCATTTGATGATATGTGGTATCAACGATGTGAAAACCAAGCAACAAGGAACAATATTTTTAAAATTCGTGAAATATTATTATTTACTTAAGCATTATAATCTGTATATCCAACATTTCAAAATTGTGCAGAAAGTGAAACCAAAAAATAGTATTAATCTTTAACTAATGATGTGTATGATATGAAATCACGCTCATGGGTATTAATAAATGTAAATTTTAACTGAATATCTGTCTAAAAATTACCGGAATTATCTTTGAAATACAAGGTATCACTGTATCGAGTTACCGCTCAAAATTTGAGTGAGATCTATTAGTCAACAGCAACTATTTTTGTTAATTATACTTTTAAGTGCAAAGGAACAAGTTGAACAAAGAGTTTGTCTTAAATTTATATATATATATATATATATATATATATATATATATATATATATATATATATATATATATATATATATATATATATATATAAATTTAAGACAAACTCTTTGTTCAACTTGTTCCTTTGCACTTAAAAGTATAATTAACAAAAATAGTTGCTGTTGACTAATAGATCTCACTCAAATTTTGAGCGGTAACTCGATACAGTGATACCTTGTATTTCAAAAGATAATTCCGGGTAATTTTTAGACAGATATTCAGTTAAAATTTACATTTATTAATACCCATGAGCGTGATTTCATATCATACACATCATTAGTTAAAGATTAATACTATTTTTTGGTTTCACTTTCTCTTGCACAATTTTGAAATGTTGGATATACAGATTATAATGCTTAAGTAAATAATAATATTTCACGAATTTTAAAATATTGTTCCTTGTTGCTTGGTTTTCACATCGTTGATACCACATATCATCAAATGAGATCAATCACAATCTTATTTTAACAATGTCTTTTGTCGTTTCACAATTTTTAGATTTATGACACAACTATTTTTTTTTTCTTAAGGGAAACCTTGCAACTTTTTTTCTCTTACGTACGTTCTCCCAATTACGATAAAAGTAATTTATTGGTTTTATTCTGCAAAAAATATTTTGTTATTTATTTCAATTCTGTTTGGTTCAATCTATACTTGAAAATGTTTGTTTTTATTTATATTAAAATAAAATACCTCTTATTCTAAAAAAAAATTGTTTATAATATAGGAAATCAGATAGAGCAATGTATTTTTTATTTTATGTAGTCGAATTTATCTAATATTTAAAATTTTTGATTATGACAAATTTACTTATATCATTAATTTAATGCCTTTCTGCAAAATAATTTAAAACAAACATGTTAATAATTACAATATAACTAATATAATTTGCTCCTTTTCTTTCCTGAAAAAAGAATTGTTATTTAATAATCTCAAGACAGTATTCTTAGTGTTAATATTATGATATTATTACTTGAGCCCTAAAATATTTACCCTTAAAGTATAAACTTTCTCGAGATCAAAAAAAAAACTTTGTTATATTTACCCAAAAAAAAACTTGTTCCTAACTTTGTTACATCCTCACTCCGACTTTCATTTTGTAGCTTCAAGCCGAATAATTTGATGTGGGCCTCTGTTGTTCATATTCTAGCACGAGATAATGTACTGCAGAAAATATTAGAGGCATTTTTCTATAACATAGACGTCCCGTAAAAAATATATAAAGTATAAAATTTTTATAAAAGTAAAATGAAACTATAATATTACCTATCTCTATTTTTATATTATATATTGTTTGAAATAATCATTTTAAATAACCATAGGGCGTGAGCTTAATTAGCAAGTTGTTTGGAGTGGACGATAATACAGTAAGATACGACTCTAAAAAAATATATCTCATTAAGATTTTGCTTTAAGGACGTCTGTGTGTCTGTGTCCCATAAGTTTTAAGACTGTGGCTATAAAATCGGTATTACTAGCGCCATCTTCATGAAACTAGTTACTACAACCTTCCTCTCCCCACATACAAAGTTTCAATCCATCGAATCACATGGAGCTGTTCAGAAGCAGTTCACGTGGAAGTATCAAAATGGTCGCGTTCATAATCATAATGAATGAAAATAACGAACAACGTGTTGCGATTAAATTTTGCTTTAAAGCTGGTAAAAATGCGATGAAAAATTCAAAATTTTAAAATTGGCTTATGGTGAAACTGTTATGTCTCGTGCTTCTATTTTTGGATTAAAAAAATTGCGTTTTCAGAAATCAAAAATTAAGACATGTTGGTCATTTTTTCTTACTTCAAAGATATCGTCCACAAAAAACTTGTACCTCAAGGTACTACTATGATTACAAGACTCAATTTTTGACCAAAATTGGTTAATACGCTCAGCTATCCACTGTACTCGCCTGATTTGGGTCCCTCTGACTTCTTCCTGTTTCCTAAATTAAACATGGACTTGAAAGGGAACCATTTTGCGTCGATAGAGAGTGGAACAGTATTTCAAAAAAGGAATTTTTGAAAGACATGAAAAGCTGAAAGATCGTGACAATTTGTTTATTGTTTCTAATGGAGACTATTTGATAAAACATTTGTTGAAAAAAAATTTGTAATTTTTTTACGTCTTGTATAACCACAGTCTTAAAACTGTGTATAAATGTGACATAGTAATCGATCCTAAATATGTTAATTGGAGGAAAAATCCTCTTTTTCATGACTAATGGTGATTTTACACTCTAATGTTTAACCTGTTGTTTATTATTTTATTCTCCAAGAATCTCTCAATAGCTTTAAGAAATTGTCTTTATAAAAATGATTCGCATTAATAGTATTAACCCCGATAAATGAGGGCTCGGAAAGCAGAACCAACAAATTGCTCGGTTAAACTAAGCCTAGAAGGGCAGAGAAGAGATAGGGGCCGGCTAATTCATTACCGAGAAAAAAAAATATTTCGAAAAAAAAATACTACTTTAAATAACGCTTTATTTGGCACAATTTTTATTCCAGAAAATTGTCTGTAGGACTGTTTCGGTTTAATAAAAATTAATGCATTTTTATGTTCAACTCGCAATAACTTGTATCTCGATCATAATTTTCCAAAAAGTAGGATAAGACAAAATGGACAGGAAAATATTGTACGCAACCAAATTAATTTTATTCTGATCAACAAAACACATCAGAATAGCATTACACGTGTACCCAGGAGCAGACATCAGCTCAGATCATAACTCTCTTGTTGCGAAATTTTATTTTTGATGTAAACTACTATCAAAACGACGTAGACCCCGAAAATATAATATTCAGGAATTAAAGCAATCCGCAGTGCAGAGGAGCATGAAGACTACATTGGACAGGCTTTACCAAGAAAATAAACTTAGTCAAGAAGTTGCAGCTGATAAAATCTAGATTATGCTAAAAACAAACCTCCAATCAGCTTCTGAAACTCTTCTTGGTCGACCGAAACACGAAAAGATCAAACTATGGATAACCGACGAAATATTGAACTTCATGGTTGAACGTCGGATTATTAAAAACCCGCATGATAAACATAAGGAACTGAATCGCACTGTCAAAAGAAATATAAAGGAAGCTAAGGGGAAATGAGTTCAAGAACAATGTGATGGGGTTGAAAGACTTCATCAACTGCACGACTCCTTTAATTTCCATAGAAAATCAAGGAAATAACTGGAACAAATAAAATAACGGCATTGCCGTCCATAAGAAATAGACAGGGAAGACCGATATTGGATGCCAATAAATTAAAGGAAACTTGGAAGAACTATGCGGAGACTTTGTTCAGTGATCAACGAACAGATGCCCCGACGAATGACACTGAAAGATGAGTGGTCCAAAAGTTCTTGAATCTGAAGTCAGGTATGTAGAATTGTAAAAGTACAGGTCACGACGATACATATGCAGAAGTTTTAAAGCAAGTCGATATTAAACAACGTACATATCTCTTTAACGTGATATATGACTCTGGGCAAATCCCAGTGGATTGGTTACAGTCTACGTTTATTGCTATTCTAAAGAAAACAAACCCCAAGAACTGCGAACACGCGCTCTTAAAACATTCCTTCGAGTAATCCATTCAAGAATATAGAGAAAGTGTGAGGATGTGAGTGGCGACACACAGTTTAGCTTAATCAAGGGATTTGGCTTTAGAGAAGCTCTCTTCACAATGAATTTACTCGTGCAAAAGTGCTATGACCAAAGGCAAGATATTTTCATCTGCTTTATTGACCCAGAAAGCTTTTGACAACGTAAAGCACGAGCCGCTGTGGAAAGCTTACAGGAGGTCGGTATAGATGATAAAAATATCCAATGCCAATAAAAGAACTTTATTGGCAACAGTTAGCTGAGATCCATATTTATGGCGATCTGTCAACAGAGACCTTTAGTATACTGAAGGGAATCCGGCAGGGATATGTACTGTCTCCTGTTCTGTTTAATATTTACGTTGAGAAAATATTTCAATTAGCATTAGAAAATGAAACGCGAAGTATCAAAGTCAATGGCATCCCAATCAATAATATTCGCTACGCAGATGATACTACAGTTTTAGCTAACAACTTTGAAGATCTCCAATCAATATTAAAAAAACTCAACGAGTGCAGTGAACAGTTCCGGCTACATATTAATATTGCCAAAACAAAAATGATGGTGATTAGTAGGCATCAGTACATCACTCCTCTTAACATCAACGGGGAAAATATTGAACGTGTCGCACGGTTCACGTATCTTGGCTCTACTTGGAATGAAAAGTGGGAATGTGACGAAGAAATGAAGGGAAGAATTGGCCGTGCAAAAACAACTTTCTTTAAACTTAAGAATCTTCTTCTTTACAGAAATATGCCACTATACACCCGAATGCGTGTCGTTCAGTATTATGTATGGCCTATTCTAGTATATGATGCTGAAACTTGGTCACTTAAGCCTGGGACTCTGAATCGGATCGAAACTTTTGAATTGTGGACACTCCACCGACTACTGCTTATCCCCTGGAGTGCTCACATAACAAATGATGAAATTCTACGAGGAACTGGCGTAGAAAGACAACTAATGGACACTGTAAAATAAGGGAAAGTGTCATATCTAGATCATATACTAAGAGGACCTGGCTACTCCATACCAAGGCCAATACTACAGGAAAAATTGAAGGCAGATAGGGGGCCAGGTCGAAAATAACGCTCTTAGCTCTGTAATATAAGAAACTGGTATGATATATCAGACGCCGCAACCATAGCGGCACTCTAATTATAATGTGACCATGAGTTGGACAAATGATCGCCGACATGTGACATAGCACATGGCACCCGAAGAAGAAGAAGGATAATTCATATAAAGAATTATTTAAATACAGGAGATAGATTTCTTCATTCCTTATTGCTGCACTACTTCGGTGATTGTATAGATGTCGTTTGACTGGCAATATTTTTCAGTCTGGCATCGGTTTTTTAATATCCTACCGATATACTTCAGAATTTATATTTTATATAGCTGCGAATGTTGCTTTCGATTTAATACAGCTCCACTGACACGTCCATAAGGTGGTCTAAACACGTGTGGAGGAAACAACCTGTTTATACAGGGTGGGCCTTAACTGTGTGAGTGGTTTCAATATGCAATAAAAAAAAACTATAAATCTTATTATTTTTTTATTTATATATTTAAAAAGTACAAGAAATTGAAATTTAAGTAACATCTAATTTTTGAAAATAATGTTATTTAAGTGACCGCCTCCACCTTCTTGACATTCTTGAAGTCTCACTCGCAGGTTTTGAAAAGCACGTTGACAAGTTGCCTCGGGAAATAGTGTTCATTTCTCGCACAATGTTTTGCTTTAACTCTTCAACTGTTGTTGGATTATTTTCATACACTCTTGATTTTAGGTATCCCACAAAAAATAATCATTCGGAGACAGATCTGGACTCCTTGGGGGCCACTCAATGTCACCCTCTTCGTGAGATGAGTTTTCTAGGAAACATTTCTTTCAGTAGTCTATGGAGACTGTAGCAATGTGGGAAGTGGCTCCATCCTGCTGAAACCAGGTCCTAGAATTGTAACCTTGAAATTCTCGAAGAGCTGGGATCAAGAATTCTTGCAACATCTGACAATAATTCTCAGCTCTCACTGTCACAGCCACTCCTCGTTGATTTCAAAAAGTATGGCCCAATTATTCCACTGGCCGATATTGCAGCCCACACAACGACCTTAGGGCTATGAAGAGGTCTTTGATGCATCTTGCGAGGATTAGTCTCAGACCAAAACCGGCAATTTTGCTTTATTAACATGACCGTTGACATGAAAGTTAGCCTCATCACTGAAGATTATGTTAGAAAAATTGTTTAAGCGATTAAGCATAACATTAGCGAAATTAAGTCGAAGATTAACATCATTAGGTTTCAACTCTTGTGTCAACTGAATTTTATAAGCTTTTAAATGTAAATCACGGTGCAAAATCCTGCGCAAAGTGGTCCTCTTGATGTTCAAGACTTGGCTTCTTTTACGAATCGATTGCCGAGGATTTTCTCTGATTGATTCATGAATACGTTGAATAATCTCCGGCGTCCGTATTGACTTCGGGCGGCCCGTATTATTAATTCTTATTGTACACCCGGTTTCTTCAAACATTTTAACCCATTTCCGAATAGAATTTGCGCATGGTGCTTCTCTGATGTCACGTAAACCGAAGTGAGCGCGGTACATTCGCCCTAGCAACAGTCACAGAATTATTGTTGGCATAATATGCGCGAACACAAAACGCACGCTGTGCTCCCGAGAACGCGTCCATGGTGACTAAAAATTCCACGAAATGGCGCGTCTAACGACACCCCCGTGTCCCCGTACCCCTAAGGTTTTTGAATTATAGATAAAACAAAACGCTCATGCAGTTAAGGCCCACCCTGTATATATTCTTTCCTTTTCTCTACCTGAAAGGATAATACATATAAACAACAATCTTATTTATTTATGTTCAGCATTTATAAATTTAAAAAAAGTATAAAAATAAATTTCTCAATGAACTTGTCGACGTACGCCACTGCAGGCTATATTTTAGCGCAACGACACCCTCTAAACGTAATTTTCAGGCTACTTCAACTTTACCCTGCGAAAGAAAGATAAGGGCTATATAAAAAGATATTATATGAGGTCGAAAAATACCTAAATATGTCGGAAAAAATAAGGAGAATAGAAACTTTTGAAAAGAAAAAAATTGAAACGGTGATTTATGCGACCCACACATGAAATAAGGCTAAATTGGTAATTTATAGTCAGATGCGGCTTTGACAAAGTTTTTGTGCTGCAAAAAAAGTAAAATTCGAGGAAATGTTTTGGATGAAAGCGAAAATGTGCAATTTAACTTATTTTTGAAGTTATTTTTAGCCGAACAGTAAAAAAAGTTCCAGGGAAATCAATTTACGAAAAGAAAATATGGAAAATTTTTATTTTTAAATGCATTTTCACCTTCAATCAAATTACAGGTCTTGTAAACTCTCAATAGAAATATATTTATTGTTTTTTTTTTGTTATTTACTTTCTAATCTAATCGAATTAAAATTATTTTTGATTATCCGATTAAACTGAAATTTGGTACATATATACTGGGTGTCCGAGAAAATATGAGAGATCTCCCGTATATGAAAAAAAAACACACGTAAAAATTCATATGAATTTTTTTTTGTATAGGCCTCCTTTTCGGAGATATGGGCTCACAAAGGGGTGCAATGGAATCAAGTGTTTACACATAATTATTGAACCACCAGGTATATTTCAATTTTTTTTAATGTGATGTATATCAGGTAAAATCCTTCAATTATTATCCAAAAAAGTGTTGCGAATTACTCACAGCTACAGGGACGGACTATCTCGTAGACGAGCAGACTTCGGGGAGCGGCGATGAGATCTCCGCTATCACTTGTGGGAGCTAACATCTTCATGGAGGCTTTTGAAGAAAACGCCTTATCTTCTGCTCCTCTAAAACCTAATTTTGGTGCAGATATGTAGATGATACGATTGTAGTTTGGCCGCATGGCGTAGTTAACCTCCATAATTTCCTGGATCAGCTAAATTAACAACATCCTAGCATAAAATTCACTATGGAAACTGAATCAAATGGTGTCCTTCTCTTTCTTGATGTACTAGTACAAAGGAAAGATAATGGCAAATTAGGACATTCTGTGTACAGAAAACTTACACATACAAATCGATATCTCAATGCAACGTCACACATCATCCTTTTCAAAAACAATCCGCCATAAACTTTTGGTACCCAATATGTGACGAACAATTACTGAAATCATAAACAGAAAAACTGACTAATGCTCTAAGAGACAACGGATATTGCGCTGAAGATATAAGATGTTCTATTAATAAATATAAAAACCCAACTTCTCAACAAATTGTTTATATATCAACCTCCTATGGACAGTGTTGTTTTATCTTACATACACGGAACTTACGACAAGATTGCCAGATTGCTCCGAAAATCAAATATTCGGATAATTTTCAACACATGTAAGACAGTTGGACAATGTTTGAAGTTTCCAAAGGACGCAATTCCATTTCAAACAGAAGGTGTTTACAAGATACCTTGCTCTAGTGGGTAAAGTGTATGTAGGTGAAACAGGACGGTCTATATCCACTAGGCTTAAGAAACATGAAAGATGTATAAAAAAGAAACAAATTTTACGCTCTGCAGTAGCTGAACATCAGCATTGCTCAGGTCACACTTTTAATGTAAAAGAAACTAAGATGCTAGCATCAGTGCCTGGTTTCTTTAAAGGTAAAATTAGAGAATCAATCGAAATATATAAATATCAAATAATATTAATAGAGATGAGGGTTACAGTCTCCATCACACGTGAAAATCGATTATTGTAACTCTGGAGACACCGGAAACATTCCCATTTCTAGTGTAAAAGACAGAGTCGAGTCTATTTTTCTGAATTTGAAGCTCTTAGAGAGGGGGTGATGCCAAGTAGCATACCACCTTCCTAGTATAAGAGGCAGAATCGGGTCTATTTTCCTAAACTCAAAGCTCTTGGGGGGCGGCTATCGCAAGAAAAATAACGGAGGGGGGGGGAGTGCCAGCAGCATACACATAATATATAAAACGCAGAATTGGTTCTATTTTCCTGAACTCAAAGCTCTTGGGAGGGAGGGGGGCGATCGCAAGCATACACATTCCAATACCCTATTCAAGAACTAGAGGGAGTAATTAAATTGTTACCGAAACCTCCAACGTACCTGCTCCAGTGCCGCAGGTATCTGAGGACTGTCGTAAATCTAATTATTTTTAATTATATTTAAATATTAAAATCTTTTATGAATTTACTGCAAAAATAAAATTTCTGATAGTTCAAATTTAATTACTGTCAGTGAGCAAAGTACACCTTACAGTGTGTCCTTATGTGATTTATCTTGTTTGCGCTTGTTTTTATTTATTATTTGGATTAGTGAGATACCCAAAAATTTATTCTTCCACCTCTATATTTATTCAAAAATGGTTAAACCAAGGCATTTTTTCCTCAACGAAAAACTTATTACGATGAATGTTTATGATGCCTTAAGATATCAATATCTAGATAATAATGTTAAAAGCTCTGTTGAGATGTATTCCAAAATGACAGAAGTTGGGAAATCTACTATGTATCCAATACTGAAGGAGAAAAAAAAACGAATGAAATTGTTAGTACTTCCAAGCCACATTCGATCACAGGTAGACGAAAAACCTCGTTGGAAGAAGAGATGAAAACTGCAATAAAAGGAGTTGTCCATACATTTTATTATGAGAAGCAGGTCCCAACCATCGACAAAATTCTAACTAAAATCAATTAAGATCGGGATTTACCTGAAGTTAAAAGATCTGAGCTCTGGAAATTGCTCAGGGAACTTAATTTTTGCTGGGAAAAACCAGATAGGAAATCTTTTCTTATAATCGTCCGGAAACTGTCCGTTGGTGAAGGAAATATCTCTCTCAAGTAAAAGGTAGAGTTGCTAGAAATAACACAACTTACACCGAACTAAAGAACATAGGTAGTTTGCGGAGAAAAAAAGGTAAAAAATAATTTATTACTCTCTCTAGTTCTTGAATAAACTCTAGTAGAAGAGGCAAAATCGGGTCTGTTTTCCTGAACTCAAAGCTCTTGGGGGGGGGGGGGGGGGGCGATAGCCCCCCTCCGCCACCCCTTGGATCCGCGCCTGCCTCCGTTCCAGAGTAATCGATGTACATACATAAAAAATACATATTGGTCGAATTCAGATCCCTTTCTTTTAGAAGTCGGTTAAAGAAACCGTTGATATTACCAGCAGGTCAGCTGTTAAATAAAACACTGCACCTGGATGAAGGTTTGCATTTCATTTTAACTGGGATGTACGCAAACGCTTGTGATTTTTAGTAAATCCTGTAGCACCAGTATGGAGAAAAATATATAGACGGTCTTCTTTTGCTTCATTCCTAGGCAGTCTCTTCTTACGAAATTTACCGAAGTTATGGAAACAATGAGTACAAATACTAGAATTGTACACCTTCAAAAATGTTTGTATTTGAAAGGTCGAAGCTCTGTTGATCCATGAAGTCATCCAAATCGATCTTAATGAGCTTGAGAGGCTTAACATCGTGGATATAGTTTTTTGGTAGCAGACAAATTAAATTTTAACTGGGTGATTTTTACAAGTCACAATTTCATACCCTTTAATCAGATAATTTGACTGTTTCCAATGAAGGTATGACTTCTCGGTTGAAGCTTTAGTAGACAATTAGTGTTGATGATTTCAATTTCATTCTCTCACATTTCGTAACTGTCTAAACATATGATCACCCAAATTTCCATAAATATCCTTAGCGTTGTATTCTTTAGCAGCGGACGAATATTATTTAGCAGGTTATTATAACAACAAAAAAGCTCATTTCGTCTCAACTGTTTTATTTTGAGGAGCGGAGACGCTTTAACTAAAAGTTCCATTTTTATTTAAAGTAAAAAAAACGTAAGATCCATGTAAATTAAATTTTAACGCTTCTGAAGTTTTTCTTTTAATAAAAAACGCAAAAAGTTAAGCCGTTGTAATTTTTTAAAGTGAACTTTTGCGTCAACTTAACAGTAAAGATAAAAATTTCCGAGAAATTCAGAAAAAATGTTTCCTGGTATCAAGATGACTGATTGCTGGATTTATATGAAGTTTTGTCTGAAAAGTATCTCGTAAAAATTGATGTCGATTATACAGATTTTCGTTTTTCCATTTGAAAAGAATACATGATTTAGTAGTTTTTTAGGCGATTGGAAAATTATTTAGAACATTCTATGACGTAAGGTGTAGTAAACTCACTATTCATAGAAATATTATTTTCAGTAGGAGAGATAGAAAATAGTAAAATTATAGTGGAATGTCTTGAAAAGCATAAAAAAATCGCAAAAGTCCTAATATGATATCCTCGTGCTCATGTTGGCTTGAATTCCATACATATATATATATATATATATATATATATATATATATATATATATATATATATATGTATGTTATATCGCAGGTTTTCACGGATGGTGGAATGAATGGTTTGGTCAATCCGTTCGTTCAAAAAATCGTTTTCACGACGTTTCGCCAAATCTCATTTGGCATTTTCAAGTGCGATTCGTCTCGTTGCTCGCTGAGAACTGATGGTGGCCTTTGATGAACAGTGCTGTCAAATGTTCCACAGAAAAATACTTGCAAGTTTTATATTTATTCCTGGCAATTCCTGGCAAAATGCGTATGTGATAAGAAAAAGCTGATATTGCTCGATTAAACGGAATATTAGAAAACAATAGATGATAATAAAATTGCCCATCCTTTAAATTTTAGACTGCAAAACCATAAAATAAAGAAAAAAATAACTACATGTGAAAAGCAAAAAGAGATAGGCTGTATTCTTTTGAGTAAATTATCACAGATCAAGTGAAAAAAGTGAAAACTGATAACTTCATGTTCTTTTGAATATGCATTTACTTGTCATTGGTTCGTAGTGATCATGATTACTTCAAGTGATAGAACTGAAAGTGATAATTACTCAAAATAATATACCTATATAGTAGAGAGATTTAATTTTAAAGATGGGGCATCTTATGGATTTTCATACACTTGCCATCAATTGTATGTACATTTCGCCTTAATATTTTATCAATTTCTGAGTACAAGACATCTATTCCTGGCAAATCCCTGGCATGATAGTATTCCTGGCATAATTACCGGCACAGCTAATTATTTCTGGCAAATGCCAGGAATTACTGACAAATTAACAGCCCTGCTGATGAATTTCGAGTGTTGTTTAGCTGGCTCGCTTTCTGATTGGACGAGGGGCGGTTCTTGTATGCTGGTCTCTCGTATATTGATCTTTGTTGTTTTGTTTCTGGTGTTTTTTTATTAATGTTTTTCATGTTGTTGGAATATGTATAGCATCGTCTCGTTTATTCAGCTGTCCCGCTTTTTCGATTTCTAGGGCCTCTTTTATGACGCGTACCTTGTAGTTCTGTACTGATGCTATTTCTTTCGAAGTCGATGGTATGTCCGGTTGTTTGGTGATGTTTGAAATAGGGCTGAGGTTGTCTGTTTGTTTTTGAAGCTATTTTTATGTTCTTGGATTCTTGCTGATATGCGCCTGTTTGTTTGTCCTATATATGTTTGCTGGCAATCTGCACATGGGATTCTGTAAACGCCATAATTTTCAAGGTTTTTTGTGGTTTAAATATGGCTGTATATCGTGTTTTCTTAAGATTCTTCCGATTCTGTCCGTTATTCCTTTTAGGTATGGAATTATAGCCTTGTTTCTTGTTTGATCTTGGTCTTTGGTTTTTGCTGCGGTTTTCTCTTGTCTTTTTATGGCTTTCTTTATGTCTGATTGTGAGAAACCATTCCGTTCTAGAGCTGTTGAAATGTGTCTTATTTCGTCTTGTTTTGTGTCGAGTTCTGTTAGTGGGAGATACCTTGATACTAGTGTGTTGATTACTGCCTGCTTTTGAGACGGATGATGATGTGACTCTGCATTGAGATATCGGTCAGTATGTGTGGGTTTCCGATATACGCTGAAATCTATGGTGTTGTTGGGTTTTCTAGTTAATAACAGGTCTAAAAAAGGAAGTTCTTTTCTTGCTCGATTTCTAGCGTGAATTGGATTCTATGGTGGATATTGTTCAGGTATATGAGGAAATCGTCCAGGTGTTCATATATATATATATATATATATATATATATATATATATATATATATATATATATATATATATAGGACAAATGGTAATACATCATCTGTTATATCATATTAAGCTTTGATGTAAAATTCCTGTATCCAAGCATTCTGATAGATGAAGTAATAGACGGGATTACCAAAAGAGAAGGCTTTCCAGCTGATTTTATAGATCTCATGAGACATTGTTTTAAAACGCCATTTTCTTATTCGGTAAAAATTGTATATAGATGGATGGTACTGTAATGAGCTCGTCACTATCTCCTGCTGTTGCAAAATGTTTCATGACCAATTTCGAGATCAAAAATCTTCAGAAATTTTTTCTCAAGTTCGAACTTTGGTCTGATATTTGCATTATCCATCTAAAATATACATATATATATATATATATATATATATATAATATATATATATATATATATATATATATATATATATACAGGGGGAGTAGTAACTAGGGTTATTGGGGATGCAGTCTATTTAAATTTGTATGCCTTGGTAAGGAAAAAAAACCTTTTCGATTTTGTCAAGCTTTCGAGAATTTATTTATCTCTTCTTCAGGACATCTCTACAATTATTAATTAAACAGTTAGAGTACTAACCTAACCTATAATTGTTGAGTAACTCACCAATGTGGTTTAAATATGAAACAAGTAAATGTTGAAAAAACAGGGGAAAAAGCCAAGATTAACACGTTTTGACTATATTTAGAGGCATATTTGGATAGGATTGTAAACATTCATTGAAATTCTAGAAAACCTCGAACACCGCCAAACATCCTACTTGACTATTCCACCATTTGTAGTGACACATGTCATGTGTCAACCGAGAAGAGTCGTGAGTGGTATAAGTAGTGGGGGAAAATACGGAATCGTAAACAGTGGCGAAGTGAAGCATGAGATTTGACAAAAATAAAATATAAATTTAAAAAATTACTTGTCTAATATTATTTTACATAATATAAGAGAATTTAATTGAGGAACTTTTCATCTGGAGATGGATTATCCAGGAAGTTCAAATATTTCTCTTTTTCCAACTTTAAAACTTAACAATAAATGGCACTGAGACTATCGATGTCACTTTTTTTTATTCATGCTGTTGCTATCTTGGTTTATATGTACCATTTCAAGGAAAAACCTTTTGTAATATACAGGAACTCTTTCCAGAATCTCAGTGCCATCCCAGTTAATGTTGTGATCCTGATGAAAAACATGTTCAGTCAGAGCACAAGAGGGCAATCCTCTATTAATATTACTACGATAGGAAGTGAGTCTGCTTTGAGGCTTTCGAAAGTCTGGCTTATATAAACTAATTGACAGTTGGAACGGGGAACCATATAAACTATGCAGGACGTCCCATTCAGCTGCAACGGTGTTTTGGTTTTAGAATTAATTTTAGAGAGAGTAAGTAATTGTTTTCTAGCTATTTTGATATCTGTTTTTTAAAAAAATATTCATCAGTTGTCAGTTTGACAGTTTGTCGTTGAACATCCT